>CAAKHF010013438.1:0-13650 GCA_901007745.1 Hippocampus kuda
GTAGTGAGGAAAAGAAAAGGACATGACAGCCAATGGCTTGCAACTTTACCGCTAAGACTTCCTGTCAGTTGAAAACATATTTTAAATTCACACACACACACGCACACGCATTTCATTGTCTTTCTGCTGTTTTGTTAGGCAGTAGATGCTGACAACAAGTATATAACGGAAGAGCTCCAGCTTCCTCCCCTGAACCTTGGAGACCCTGAGAGTGGCTACCTGACAGAAGCCAATCTGCTGTCCATCTCTCTCCAGATTGGACAGGATTGGCGCGTTATTGGCATCAATCTCGGTTTAAGCTACCAGGAGTTAGACCGTATCCAATACAAATACAGGTTTGTAGTTGCAAACAAGCAAAGGTTCTGCACTGTGAATCCAATCGGAGTGGAGATACACATGTTTTGACTGGTTTGGGTTTATTTTCCTGAATTGCTAACTATGACCTCTTTATTGTGTTTTATCAAAAAACTCAAGTAGAAAGGAAATACAAAATATACAGTTGTCACGGAGGCACATCAAGAATTACTACATCTCAACTAACGAGGTAAATTGAATCTAAGGTTGAAATGTATTGTCACCCTTATGTAAGCCTCTTCATGTTGAAAAATATGGAGACAATAAAGTCATACAGTTAGACATCTTTTAAAGCATACCTTGATTAACATGTAAAAGGCACAATGGTGATGTCTGCGTGCTAGTGTAGAGTGAGATAGAACATGACTGCAGTGGGAGAGAAATGTGATTGTTTTAATCTGCGCTGTTAGATGCTGCTGAGCCATCTGGGACATTGCAGGAGATTACGCACACAGTCTGATGAACCCCCCCCACACAGCTTGCTCCTCATGCTCGCATGACACATCCTGCAGGCGTACAAGCAAAACGAACAGCTTTGATATGATGGCTTTCATTGTGGTTGATGTTATTTTCATCCATCCATCCATCCATCCATTATCAGAACCACTTTATCCTCATGAGGGTCGCCAGCGTGCTGGAGCCTATGCCAGCTGACTT
Organism: Hippocampus kuda; assembly: GCA_901007745.1. Classification (NCBI taxonomy): domain Eukaryota; kingdom Metazoa; phylum Chordata; class Actinopteri; order Syngnathiformes; family Syngnathidae; genus Hippocampus; species Hippocampus kuda. The sequence continues at coordinate 1,012 of CAAKHF010013438.1, forward strand.
TGGGCAGTCGGCGGGGTACATCCTGAACTGGTTGCCAGCCAATCGCAACATATTAGGTGGATTTAAGAATCCCTTTTGGGTGTTATTTTCATGGTTGTTTTGGATGCATTTGCTGTCTTGGCATATGCTAGGTAATTTGCATGCTCTATATATACAACATCATTCAGCACAAGCTGTAAATCATGGACCATAAAATGATTAATAGGGTACATTCATGTTGTAGTGTTCTAATTTAGATGGGCCCAGAGCCCTTTCCAATGCTATACTTTTCATCACACACACATTTCATGGGCAAATGGTGGCTAATATCACAATGTAGTACCACTTCTGGTTGTATCACTTCTTCACTCTGTTGGGGTTCACTGCAGTCATAAACTAGTGAGGTGAAATGTCATTGTGACATTCTGCTCTTCTCACCAGGGACAATCTTGGAGCTCTGGTGATGGACATGCTCTTCCACTGGGCCCAAGGACAGAAGAGCGCCGGGCCTGGGGCGGTGTCACGATTGACGGCCGCCATGATTGAGAGTGGCAGGAGGGACCTTGCAGATGAGCTGGAAGACATAGTCAGTCTGGGAAAGCAAAAGTACACAGAGTCACTGAGGAGAGTAGGCCTGGAGGCGGAGGGACAGCCCCTCTGTGAAAGCCACCAGTAGAGAATTTCTCACCGGGTGCAGGTGGCGTTCCTCTTTGTTTGTCCTACTTTACAAAACCATAGTATGCACAGAATGTATACTACCTGCTGGTTGCATCCTTTTTATCTCACGCTACAACAGTCTACTTAAAAAAGACATGCATTAACTGAAAGACGTTTCAATTATGTCATTGAACCTTTGAATTTGATTGGCCCGTATTGAACCCCATAGGTTTCAATTAGACCTGTCAGGATAAGATTAAGCGGCTGAGCAAACACTAACAGCTGTTGAGGTTTTCACTGCTTTGACTCGTATACAGAGCATGAACTTGTCACGAAAATCTCTTCAGCTGTCTGCTGCTTACGCAACAGACTGCTAGTTTTGAAATTATGAATTTCCATCGTTTTCATTGTGTGAATGAACACTGCTATTGTAAAAATATTAATTAAATGTTACATCCCGTTTAGTTGGCAGGGGCTGACTTTTTCTCCCATTAATCACACGAGGGTAACTTCCACTTTACTCCGCTGGCTACCGTGTGCTTTTATTTTGCTTATTTCATAATCGACACACACCTCTTATGTAGCATAACCATACTTAGTCCATATTTAATTGTATATACTTTCCCTGTAGTTTTGTACACTGTGTTTTTTCATTGTGTTTATTTTTGTCATTTTTTTTTAAATGTCACCAGTTGGTTTAAATCAATTATATCAAGCTTAAATTGAGTATGTATCCTGGTTGTGCGTTTACACTGAACTCACATTGGCAGGGAATGGATACATATCGTATTTTTTATCCACAGTTGGAAGAGGCCCTATTCTAATTTGAGAATATCAAATTCCAATTGATTCAATTTTTTTGTCTTTCTATGCTGCAATGAATGATATATAAATCAGGCATGTGTGGTGTGGGGTATGATGGCTCGTTAAAAAAAAAAGAATTCTCAGCATTCATACTGTGTTTCTTTGTAAAACGGCTTTATGTACAGTTTTGATTAATTTTTTTAAATCAGAGTGGCATTCACCTACCACAAGGCCACAGCCCTATATTCGAACTAAATATATTTTAAATCTTGAATTTTTGAATCTCTTTGCATCTGCAATATGACATTTTTGTGCATTACACATCCATTTTTTTCTGATCTCATTGATCACGGCTGAGTTAGACCCTCTACCAGCTGACTATTTAGAATCTTGAATTAACATGCCATGCATATGCAGTAAGTGTTTCCCACCATGCTGCCACATATAAAACAAAGAAATAATGTCTCTTGGGATCAGAGGGGAGAAAAAAAAAACAAGTTCTTAAAATTACAATGGGTAGCATGTCTGAGTTCTGAGAGATGGAGTTAGAGTCTGTACTCGTAACTTCCCGTGTGGAGTTTGCATGCTATCCCTGTGAACCTAAAAATATGCATGTTAGACTCCTTGAAGATTCTAAATTGTCCATAGGTGTCAATGTGAGTGTGAATGGTTGGTTGTCTACAGTATATTTCAAGCTATTCTAGATGGTAAAAAATGCCTACCAGATACGGCCTGAATATTCAATACAGTATTTAGTAGGCTTTGCTCTGACTGGAATGCAGTTCTCCCTAATTTGAATATGGAAAACAGCTTTCCTCTGATTGATAGTTGGTGAGATCTTGGTGTCCTTTGGCGGCCATGTTGAGATTTACTATCATCTTGTCGCAGAATTCACCGTCACTTTGTGACTCATCCACGCATTGAGCTGTTTGATATGTGAACCCCGAGCCTATTTAGGTTTTTGAGGCTGCCCATACAGTATTGTACTTTTTTTTTTATCACATCTGATAAACCATAAAATGATAGTTTAATAATTCACTCCCATTCACTTGAATGTAACCGGCACATACAAAGTACAAACATTGCTTTTGTACATGTTGGCGACAATGACTGTTTTTTTTCCCCTAGATGCCGTTTCAATTCAAAATATGGGTTTGAATTGAAAACAACAAAATACGTTTTGTTATAAAACCCAGTATATGTATATTTCATGAATTTATATAGCATGGCAAATGTGGGTTGTGTCTTGCTCGCTTAAAATGTGAACAAGTATTTTTAGCATGTGTGAAAACGTACGTTCATGAAGATATCCTCCTCTAAATGTGCCAAGAAATGGCACAATTCTGTTTCCAAAATTCTTAGGAAAATTTCCCCAAAAATAAATTAAAGGTAACAACTCCTCAGAGATTAGCAGATGATGCAAAGGTTTAGCTTTCCGTCAGATGTACAGCAAATTCGGACTTTCAACCATTTTACTTGGTTTGATTGGCCGTGTTGCAACCACAAAGAGAGCAGGTACTGTACTTGATTAAGTAGCCTATCAATGCCGAAAATCTGATCCACGCCTCCGTCTCACCTTTTATTGACTACAGTATTGCATGCAATCGACAAACTGCATAGGTGTTAAACCATGTAACAGAATAATTTTGTCTGTTATGCAGAAAACGGTGGAAAATATGGATTTTGACGGCATGGAGCCTCGAAAGATCTTTTTTTTTTCTCTTATGAACGCTGACTGTCATATTTATTGATGTACTTTTCTGCACTGCTTTTCAAGGTCACTCTTTCCCCATCCCCCAGTCTACCTACACCTTTTTCTCATTACCAAAATATGTGTACTTTCACAATAGAACCACTAGAGGACCCCTTTTTTTAATATCCACTTTCCTTTTTTTTTCAATTCAAGTCATCCCCCAGTTACTGTCAGCTTCCCCCTCCCCTTACCTTCCTATCCATCCCTACCTTACTCCCACCTCCTCGTCCTCCCTTCCCGGCACTCAGATACTAGCAAGACCGGCGTTCGCAGCGTGGAAGGCTTTGAATTCACATCGGAGAAAGAGGGGTTAACAGGAGCAGATATTTGTGGTATGTACTCAATGCCGTCTTATTTTGTCTATGTGGCGGCGGTCGGAGGCGCACTCCTCCCACGATGCTTCGAATTGACATGCGTATATTTCACGTAAAGGGGAAAAAAATGACACGACTGCGTCATATGGACGGAGAAATGTACAAACGTTCGACGCGAGAGCGCTAGCTCAGCTTCGCGAGACCCGGAGAGCCTTGCGTCTGCTATAGGAAGCGACACAAGCTCGCCGTTATTTGACTGTCATTTAAAAAAAAAAAAAAGCAGCGTGGGGAGGAGGAAAATCCTACATCGGAACGGTTCTGATGCGTTATTACTACATATTCCACATACGAGCAATTCGGAGTACAATGGGGCAGTTTTTTTTTTAAAAAGTCCGCTTTGTGATAAATGCGTTTCAGTGTTCAACTGTAGTATTTCCTTGACATAAGTACCGGGTCACCGCGGTCGTATTTTTTTTTTTTTTTTTTGCCGGCTTCCGCGCCTCAGCAGCGGCGCTGTTGTGTGATGTGTGTGGGAAGGGAGCTTGCTAGTAGTGGATTGTGAGCTCCCCCTCGTCATATTTTCTCACTGATGCTGTCATTTTGTCACTGTTAATTCTGATGGGTCATTCCTGGGGGTTCTGCGGACTGTACACAAAACTACCCTCGTGATAAAGTTGAACTAAATTGCGTTGCATAATCTCTTGACTCGAGAGGTCACGCCAGTGGGAGAGACTTAACATTAATTGTTGGTTTAGGTTGGCCAACAACGCAGCCTCACCACCAGTCTTGGCTTATGGTTTATAACGAGGCTTGCTGGCCCTGCAGAACATTCCTGCAGCCATGAAATTATTGATGAGTCAGACCATTCTTGGTGTAGGGTGACATCCTGTACATCCTGTGAGGAAGTTTTATGCAACGTTTGTCCTCTGTTGCACATTTTCCTCCGTTTAATCTCTACGCAACAGCCCTCACGAGCATGCTCAAATCCTCCAGGGAAGGACTTTGAATGTCAATTTTATAGTACATGTTTGAAATGGCTTGCCGTGCTTTGCTCTTGCTGTGTGAAAGTCATTGAGGTCATTCAAGGTTTTTACTCTTGTCTCTAAAGTGAAACCAGATGCTTCAGAACTGCCTATTGTGCTTTTTTGTTTTTTGTGAGGCGGGCTCACTCACAATCATTTTGTTATTCTATATCCATGCTGTAGGGAAGAATAGAGGCAGGCAAGTCAAAAGACTACAAGGGAACACTGTATGTTTGCTGTCAGGAGAGGGACTAAACTCAACACCGTGTCCTTGCAGAGAGTGCTATGAAGTTGTTGTTTCTTAGTCATTGCAGTGGACTCAAACAAGCACATATCACCTATACAAGGAATGTGTTGCTGTGGCCAGTTCACAACTCTCAACCTCACCGACAGGGAAATTGCAAAGGGAGTTGGTTTATAATCCTCATGCTGGAGGCAAGAGGGAATCGTAATCAGATTTATCTGTGACACCACACAGTTCATCCCTTGTTTCCGCCGTGCTGTCCAAAAATAGAGCATTTCACAAATCGTCACAAAAACAAGCATACCAACTTCCAGCTGCTACAGCAAATAAATGCTCGGTGAGAGCTGTAAAATGTACTCCTACTCCTAAACCACAAAGACACATGGAAAAAAACCCGCCACCAACCTATCAGGTAACTGCCGCCTTTCAGAAACTAATGATTTTTAGCTAACGATAATCTGTGCATCGAGCAAAACTCAATGCAGCTCTGCTCACCTTTTGGCTTTAACATGATACTATACTGCAGGGGCATCACACCTATGGTTATTTATCACTCGCTTTTTAGTGGAAGGGAACTTGGGCATGTGATTATTTTTTTAAAGACAATTCCAATACAAAATAATAAAATTCTTTTCTCTCTTGCGTGACATAAAAAACAAATAAAAAAAAGAGAAAGCTAAACGTTCAATTTATTCGTTTCATGGTTTGAACGCTCACGAGCTGTGCTCATGACACATGCTGCTATACTTTATACAGTTCTGCTATACTTGTTAATGAGAAACATCAGGTCCCCAGATGTGATTTGGAAAATAGACACAATGAGGTCATTTTATGAAATGTTGCTTTGTCAGCCGATTCCAAAAACATCTCTGACAATTTTTAAGGAGTCTGCCGCACGTTTTCTGTGGTAAGTTTTGACATATCTGTCACTGGTAAGAAGCGGTCACTCTGCACCAGTATTTTTATTTATTTTTTGCTGCTTTTGGTGAGGTTTTGTGTCAAGGAGCAATCACGTGACTGCCTCGGTGTTTGGCCAGTTCCTGTAATGATTTACCAAGTGACACTGTCAATGAGTGAGGGTCCTCTTCCACTGTTTGCCACATGAGGACTGAAAGGCAGCCAAGGAGGCGTGACGCACAAGGTACTCTCATTTGAATGAGTGGAAACGATTTGCCCTGTAAAGTAACCTGAGGTAAATTTGGCTCCAGATTTTTACTTCTATTACAGTGATACAGTGATATTTTTGTCCTGTTTGCGAGTCAGAGCTAATCAAATCAAACGTCCCTGCTGTGCTGTGTCATCACTTTGTTCTTGTCTTATCTGCACCGCCATTGAAAGCTCAATATGACTCAAAGTTTTGTAAGAAGGACACTTCTATATGTACATACTTCTTATTTTCAACTGACTCGGGAAATTTGCACATTTATAGAACCTTTCAAAAAACATGTCATTTTATTCTATTACATTTTAGAGCTTCATCTGCAATGTTTTTAAAGCAACTACTGTTGGGGTACAATAGCTGACATTGGAAATAATTTCTGAGAATACCTGCAAACATTCCTGCCTGTATTTAAATGAAGACAAAAAGAGAAATATCTAATCATTTACAGTAGTGGCCTTCTATTTGATGTTACTGTAGATCCTTTTCTACAGTTTTGTAAACCTTGCTCATTACTAAAACGTGCACACATAACGCAGAGCAGTATTTTGTACCAGTTTGCCAACAGCAGCTGGTTTATGATGAAAATAAAACTCACAGCGCACATTACTACTGTCACTTGATTGTCCAGCATGTCTTTAAATGATGACCCCTGTATTTCTTTAAAACGACAGGCACAGAAATGACCAAGCAATGGCTTTTTAAGTGTGTTTTATTATTAAGACATTTTGTTTTTTCTCACCTCTTGGCGCTATCCTTATTGAATGTGAAGCATTATTTATGGGCTTATTGTTGAAATGATGAAGAACAGTTAGAGCAAGAGTTGTTATCTGCCAGAGTCAGTGGGCGGGCATACTCACCAGTTTTATTGAACACGTCCAATGGGTGCTTAAAGTGCCCAAGTTCAAGGTTCTGCAGCAGAGACTACTTTCACAATCACTCTGACTAATTGTTTACTCATCAGTGCTTATCTGTATAGAGGGGGGGGCAGCCTATAAAATACGTGTGTTGGTGTCAGGGTTTAAGTACTTTCATGATCCCCATCATGGCACAACATTCCTAAAATGTTTGTTGACTGTAAAATGATGTGCAGTATAATACTATTCCCCTCCAGCCCTGTAGGTGGTGATAGAGTGCGTTTCTAGTGAGGCGCCAACTATCACACACCAGACTCTTTTTTTTTTTTTTCTCCCTCTTTTTTTAATTCTGCATATGGTGGTTCTTTGCCCCCATCTGGCCACAGTGCAACCAGACTGGTACAGGGGAACATGACAACACAATTCCGAAACTGCACTTTTATTCATAGCCACACCGAAATGTGCTGTTGTTATGTGGAGTCCAGTGGGAAGTAATTCTAGCCTGGGTTTGTTTCCAAAAAGGAATTCCTCTGGGATTTGGTTGGTGAGTGATGGCACTGTGCAGACGCTGAACACATAAGGCCACTTGTTTTGTTCACAGACTCTTGATTATCCCAACAGTACAATCAGACAAACAGGCTGTCGGTCAAATAAAGTTGCGACAGCGTGGTATGGTGTGGTGATGGGCGACATTGGACAAGTTGGGTTGTGTGCAAAGCAACAATGACTCATTGAAGTGCGTACAACCCACCTATACTTTAGTCAGACTTTTAGAGGACAGTTTATGTAGATCGGGCTTGGCAAGTAATTGTAATTTAACCGTAATATTGATTTTGACCTCTCACAATTATAAGCACTTCATAATTAGAGAAAAACAATTAATGTGGCAATCGGCACAATGTGTTTGCCACGTCATGTTTTGTCACTTTGAGTAATGCTAAGTCAGAGTTTAGAAATGCAGCATCTGTGCTTGGTCACGAGTGACTGGGAGCTAGCGTGCATTTAATGTCAACCACTGGCGTACAAAAACGGTGTTTTAGTCATTAATAACCGTCAGTTCGCTGCCTCCATAATCCACAGAATACCCTACAATAAATTAGTGTACCAAACAGGACATCACATTACAGCAAACGCACACGGTAGCTTGTGTGCGCTAATGCCAGCTTTCAAACACGAATGCCCCATGTCAAAATTAAATCGGGCAACTGAATATGGTATTAACCATAATAACCGTACTTAAACTTTGTACAGTGAAGCCGTCATAGTGTACTAACCATTTTGAAATGGTCTCATGATTTTTCCCGATTCAATAGTTACATGAGAGGTACAAAATATTGGAAATATTTCTCAAACAAATTGTCAACAGTTTTTTTTTTTGCCAGACAAAAATAAATAAAATGTATTAACAAGTGAGCATCATTTTTTGGGAAGGCATAATTTATACTGGATTGCATTATAGTGTGCAACTCTACCTAATCGTGCTGGATGGAGCTGCCTATAAACAAACAAACAGAAGTATCACGTGGTTCATCCTATGAAAAAGCGCTGTGTTCTTCTCCAAACACACCACAACGTAGCACAAATGTGAAGGTCACAGGAAAACACTGATGACATTTTCACGTTTGCATTTCCAGTGTGAGGCTGGTTATGTCGTTCACTACCAATGCATTACAAGTGTGTTGGTTTTTCTTCTCAAATACATCCAATGTTAAAAACATGACTGTAGCTTGTTACTTTCTGAGTAAAAACACTTTGTCAAAAGTTGACAGAGGCAGTTTCCCCTCCTCCTATGACTCCACGTACACACATAGTCCTTTCTCCACCTGTGGAGGAGCCCGGGGTGGGAGGGGGGCCAGAAAGGCTGGGCGTGCTTTCAGCTCTCCAAATAAAACACACCAGACTGCACCTGCCCTCATCTTATTTGCAATAGAAACATCCTTACTCGTTGCGCAATCTGTACAAGCAGAGTGTGACCGCCTTATGATGCTCATGTGGAGTGTACACAAAGAAACCCACCACTCAGCAGTGTTATGATTCACAAAAGCTGAGAGTCGTGACTCGTGACTGAGGTGCATTCCTAGTGAGAGGCGGGCTTGGGTCTCCTGCAGAGTTAGCCCGTGATTGGTGGAAGCAGGGGGTGGGGGAATTGAGAGAGAGAAGAGGAAGCATCTTCAAATAGTGAAGCTCAGTGTCAAAAATAGGGAACATCTTGGCAACACTAGGCCTGTTTCATGTGTTGGCTAAAAATGGTTGTTTAGACAACAAGATGGCGTCCTGTGTCGTGTGTGCATAAAACATGAAGGTCATGTGGGACTGAGCCACAGGCTGACAGAATTCAAAACGTACGCTTATCTTTAACATGGCAATATAAGTGTCTCATTATATTCTCTTATGTTTGTTTCCGATACCTGAATGAATACTGTGATCCTAATATTTATCTGGATTCTGAACGGTGTCTTCAGTTTGAGTGACACCGCGACGAGCACAGTCAGCAAAATCTACCGGTATATTTACACTCCTGCTGAAATGGCTCATATATGACTCAGAAACGGCGTGATTTTCCTTGGTCGTCCATACACCTTTTTAAAATATATTGTCTGAAAATTTTTTTTATTCTAAAACAATGATTTGCAGTCAAACAAATTACCGTAAGTAGATGTTTGTTGGATGAGGCTTTTAATTTTAGCACAATTTAATACGATATGTCAAGATCTTCCATAATGATGATAATAGCGAGTGCTTTGAAATATTTGAGTGACAACATGTCCAAGGCAAATGAAATAAAAATTAAAAAGAAGATATGATCAAAATTCTGCCACATATTCCGACGAATATAGATTTTGAAACTGATTTCGCCAAGCTTCACAAATGTTCAACATGCGCACTGCCTGTGACACGACACACATTTTCTTTTTTTCATACCTTGAATTTCTTTGTCTCATGTCCAAATCTGCTTTTCAGTTGCCGTTTTTTTTAAAAAATTGAATTTCCATTGTAACGCAGTCTTGTTTGATTGTGTTTGAGCACATCCCCACACCCAAAATGCCTTTTCTTTTCTGGTGAATATCAATGTCACCCTGTAAAAAGTTAAAGTAAAACATTCAACTAATACGAAGCCAAACCTTAATTTTAACACGAATTATAATTTTCACACATTTCTTTTGTCAAATTTGAAATAGTTTGAGGAAGAAATAGTGCACGTTATTTTGGGAACACCCTGTATATTTTGGATTCTTGTAGTTGGGGTTTACATTTGTGCAGAAGTGGAATCAGCCTACCTTTGTTATCAGCATGAATATAAAAAATTTTCAAACCCTCAAATGCACCTTTTACTTGAGTGAAATCTCCGCATTTTGTTTCAGATCTCCCCCAACTTGACCGACAGCAAGAAGACAAAGCAGAATAAAAATCATCCTTTGGAATCTATAATCACACTTGACTGCAAGAGCCTTCTGTAACAAACAACCTCATTTATATTACAACTACCGCCACCTCTCACATTTAACAGACACGTTGACACAACAGTGAGGAACCAGGGCTTCATATAAATGGCTGACAAGCAGATCAGGTAAGGTTGTGCCAGAACTGCAGCAGCACTTTGGCCTTTGTTTTTATCTCTCTCATTCATGCTTTTGTCTCTTCTTCTAGTTTGCCTGCCAAATTGATCAATGGGGGTGTCGCTGGGCTAATTGGAGTCACTTGCGTGTTTCCCATCGACTTGGCCAAGACTCGCTTGCAAAACCAGCAAAATGGATCTCGCCTTTACACCAGCATGTATGTCTTATCTTTACACAGAAGACCTGACATCAGCCTTTTTGTGTAATGTTCCTTGTCTGTTGTTTTTGTTTTTAATATATTTTAGGTCAGACTGCCTTATCAAGACCATCCGGTCAGAGGGCTACTTTGGGATGTACAGAGGTGAGTTTGGAAGTTTAGGAAAAATGAGATAAGATTTAGAAAAGCAAGAGTCAAAGGACATGAAATCTAATGACGAGTGAAGATAATAACAGTGGAACCTTCGAGGTCAAACGCAATCCATTCCGAAATGCTGGTCAAAACCTCTCATTAGTTCATATTGAGCATCACTTATCCCATGCGTCCATTTTCGGGATTTGTTTTACAAAACAACGAGACCATGAACATTTGAGCTCATCACCCCCAAAATCCCAGTTGTCTCATCGTGGTTGCATTCGGAAATACAGTCCGAATGCACTGCTTGACTCTGACAGTTCTGAATCTCAGCATGGTGTTCATATGTGCCGTTCGGTTATTTTGGGTATCCCATAAAGTGGAGTACCGGAGCCAAGTGCATCAGGCAATACAACGAACCAGTTGAAGCACAAGCTGATGATTATAGGGTACAAATTAATGTGAGCGGAGCACGTTCTGCCTCCCCAAACACCTATTTAATAACTATGTTGAATTTTTTTTCTTTTTAATTTAAAATTGCTTATTTTAACGAGAATCCCACTGTACAGGCCAATGTTTGAAGTCAACTTTTAACATTTGTAACAATCATAAAAGTGTAAAAATAGGTGTACCTGGGATTATTCAAATCTATAAACAGTACCACTCAGCGTTTCAAGAAGTACACTGAGGTTTCGCAATATGCTGACATTTTGTGAAACTTTAGAACCATGGCTCACGTGGTTCAGTGGTCCTCTCCCAATCAAAGGCTGCACGTTCAATCCTCAGTCCTCCCGTGACACCGTGTGGAAGTGTCCTAGAACAAGATACCGAACCCCCGTGTTGCACCTGATCCTGTGTCATCAGTAGGTGAAAGAGGAGACAGCGCTCTGAGTACCTTGAAAGGTAGAAAAGTGCTATATGTGCATCTCCAAGTCTTAAAATATTGCAGAAAATGTCATTTATTTCAGTCGTTCAATTAAAAAAGTTAAACCTCTGTTTTATATACTTTGTAGACTCACTGCACACCAACTAAAATATTGATAATAGTAATTCTATTTTTTCATTTTGACGATTATAGTTTTCAGTTTTGCAAAATCTGTATCTTTTAAATACAGTATAGAAATTTGGTCGAAGTCAATGTTTCTGATGTGTCACACATCGAGTGACTCGGTTGTGCAGTGTGTTGGACATGTAATGGGCAATCAAAAATGCTGTGTCCTCTGACATGAGCTTTCATAATAAAAATTACGAAGCCAGATTCAGCCGGCTGCCAACTAGTACCAATAGAGCAGGGGTCCCCAACCTTTTTTGCCCCACGGACTGGTTTATATCAGACAATATTTTCAGGGACCGGCATTTAAGATGTGGCGGATTAATACAACAAAATAATATGGTATGAGCTGCATGAAAACTGTGGTGTTTTCGAAATATAATAATAAACACAAGGAGCGTCTAATCTGGCCGCAACACTGATCGCTATGGTAATGTTTAATGCCTTCAAAATACGATACAACGCAAATTCAAAGTGCAAGAAAATGACGACTCACCACAGCCCCGAGCTTGCTTTTCTGCAACTAGACGGTCCCATCTCGGGGTAATAGGAGATAATGACACCTCAAGTGTGTGGTTTATGTCCAGTCTACTTCGTAATTTTGTTTTAGTCGCCGTTGCTGCAGAAACCCCCCACCTCACACAGGTAGGATGTCGGAAATAGCAACAGTGCTATTGTGGCGATCTCAGAGTATTCAGCCATAACTTTAATCCAGTTGTCTCGAACGTACTTTTAAGGCCGCCGTCATTTGCGATCTCCAGCAGTTTTTTAAACTCATTTTGCGTCCTCCAACGTTTTGTTTTTCGCGTAATCGGTCACGTGACGGAGAAGCGTGGCTTGACGTGAGTCAAGCGTGACACAGGCGGATGTAACGGAGAATCCGGTAATTT
>CAAKHF010013443.1:0-13520 GCA_901007745.1 Hippocampus kuda
GCATGTGTAACGTCAAATATTTTAAATGTTCCTAGATAGTATACATTTGTAGAGTAATTAATCAGATGATAAAATAATAATAATAATAATAATAATAATAATAATAATAATAATAATAATAATAATAATAATAATTGGATTTGGGGAAACGTCTCTTTCAGTAGCGGAAGATCACACACACACACACACACACACACACACACACACACACACACACACACACACACACACACACACACCATTTCTGCACTGATCATATTTGTAGCACTCACCAACCACTGAATTTGTTATATTATTTTGCTCATGACAGTGGGGATAAAATGCTAAACACCGGTCACCTTTTTTTGCAGTTCAGCACCACAACTCTACTAACGAACATATTTTCTCATTAATACCTCCTTTGAAAACAAAATATGTGTAAGACTGCTCCTGCATGATTGACTCACTTGGAAAATTGGTGAAAATGCAGTTATGTAATCGTTTTTTTTAAAATCTTTTTTTCCCCCTCTTGACTGTTAAACTACTTCATGAATATCGTCTCCACTGTACCATACAATTACGAATATGCATGACTTAGACTCTTTAACCGTTTTGCTGAAGTGTCCTAAAATTTGTGAAAGCCTCATGTGACATTGGTTAAGTCTCTGGAATTCTCTGTCGTGTGATAGAAATTTCCGTCTAGCATTCATCAACTACACCTCTTGTCCTCATGAGTGTTACTTGCCGGATTGCTGACTTTTCCAAAACCGACTCTCAGATCTGAGCAGCAGTCCTGTTTGCCACTAACCCATGGTACTGACAGCATATTTTTCCATTATTCCAAATTGTGACTTTGTATGTCCAAGAAATTTTTGTAATGTCATAGGCCTTAATGTTCTTAAAAAAAAATTTAAATAAAATAAGAAAATGACAGAGGTTTTCCTGAAAAGTATATTTAATATTGTAGTCAAGTCAATGTGTCACCATACGCATTCTGACGACTTGCAAATACATTAAAAAAAAAAAAACAAAAAGTGTTTTAAAGTTCTGATTCGTTAAAATTGGGGAAAATGGTTTAAAAAAAGTTTTATGTATGTAAATGTTTGTAAACAAACAGTTCTAAAGATGAAATACCAATGTGATTTACATAAAAGTTAAACACAACAGTACTGTATTTAACAAATGTACTGCACTGGATTAAAAAAAAAAGGTTCAAGCTACTGTAACATTATGCACAGTTTGAAAATTTAAATCATAGATTTTAAAAAATGTTTCCCCTCATAACACTCTTTCAGGTAAACTGTTCATTTTGGCACTCTCTCCTAAGACTATTTCCATCTTCATGAAAGCTGCCCCTCTGAAATCCCACCCAACTTCCTGCACCGCGTTGATTTTGGCCACTACGCTCTCAGCCAGAATGGATGTCCAAATTTGATTTGCTAATATTTGTCGATCCGGGCTAATGTAGGCATTTGTCTTCCTTATGTGGCGGCTCAAATTGCCATAGCGCAGCAGATCACATTTGGCCCGGCAGCAATTAGTTACGTCACGGCCCGGATCATCGCAGTTCATTTTCAAGGACGTGCGCACCCTGAGAAATAACTTTAAAAGTATGTGAGTCATCGCCTTTGCTTTAATATTTCAAGTCCCCACGCTTGTCTTTCTTGATCCGAGTCTCTTGAGCCGGGATTGGATTTACCTCCCAATGTTTGCGGATGCGTTTCAACACCCTGCTGACAGGAGTGTAATTTACGTGCCTTATCCAATATATTTCATCGAAACAAGGAGAGGACACCTGAACTCCCGTGCTGGGGGGGTGGATTGACGAAGCGAAATGCTCCCGCAAGGGTGATTGCTAACTTAATAGTATCATCCCTCCACGGTTTTGTCTTCATGGTTATTGATTCAACACATGCGAGCGGCGATACCCTTCATCCACCTCACTTTTCATTTCATCAGCTTCCCCTCTTTCGCACGTTCCCAGCCGGAGCTCCCGAGGAATCGCTGATCTCTTTCCACCGCGATTTATGATTCTGTGATCTGTGTCGCCCTTTCTTACCTGATGCTCTTCAAAAGGCTCTTCAAAGTCTTTCAGGAGGAGGAACCGTTTGCCAAAGAAGACATCGTTTATATTCCACACTTTGCTATTCATGCAGAAGCGGGTGTTGTGCCGCCATGGTTGGGGATTCGTGAGGGGAGAGTGACACGCAGCATTCTTCCCTTTGATTTATATGCGGTGTGTTCGTTTTTGTGTCCTGTCAGGGTTCCATTGAGGAGAGACTAAAGCAACTCCAGGATGCGCATCGAGACTTCGGCCCTGGATCGCAGCACTTCCTTTCAAGTAATCAATAGAGGCATCGACCTTTTCACCATAATGTCACACTCTTTGAACGGATTAGGGCATTTACATGGAAAACGCGTCTCTACTCACAAAATTTTCTAGTTAAGAAATTTCTTCCAGAACCAATGAATTTCGTAAGTAGAGGTTCCACTGTACTGTGATCCATAAGTAGGGAATGAATGACTGATTCCATATATGACAACTTGCCTGACATTTTGGTGGGGATGGTTGGTGTTTGATTTGAACAGGAAATGAGTTTTTCGAAACATCCTCAAATGCCCGCTTTCAATTTTGGATACTATAGTTTGGCGTGACAAAGCTGTACACCGTCCCAGCTCTCGTGTGTATTGCGGTTGAAGCTGTAACTCGCAAGCTTGCTCTTTCTGTCTTCGTGTTGTGAGAAGCCTCCCCGCCGGTGCTCATCACATAACTCGTTGCTCTCACATGAGCGGAGCTGGGTGGTTTTCTTTTTCAAAATTCGGTCTCTCGTTCAAGCCTCCGCTGTGCAGACAAGAGCGAGAGGCTGCAGAGAAGCCGAAAAATGTGATTTACTCTGCCCGGTTTAGACTGCGGTGACGCGTAATGGCGTGACTGAGCGGGAGCCTCTCGGCAGCCCGGTGCAGTTTTTACTGCCGTCATGCTGGCTCACAGATGCCATCGGTGCGGTGTAAATAGCGGCGATGCTCAGCTTCGCCGCCCCATGCTGAGATGGGTGGCTTTGTGGAGCTTTGTTATGATACCAATATGCCCAGGAAAGACATAAAATGGAAGGCGGTGCACATCTTCACTGTCTAAACCAGGGGCGAGCAAACTTTTGAGCCACAAAAAAAAAACAGAGAAGCCAGTTCATTCATAGATGAGCTAAAAGTGAAGTTGAAGTGGGTTTGCAAGATACGGGACATGGTCTGATTAAATATGAATGCATTTTAAGTAACCAATTTTAAGAAGATGAAAAAATGATGGAAGCATTGCTATATTAAAATAAAACTAAGTAACAAAAGTAACAGAGACTTTTTGGGGGGTTTTCTTTTCCTACATTTTTTTTTTGTACTGGTAGAAACAGGCTGCCATAAAAATGGCTTCATTAATGCAACAATTACTGTAATTCAGGACTGTTGATATCGTAAATGCTCATTAGGTCAGACTGGTCAAAAGCGTTGCCTTGAGCTGCATCCTCTCCATGGGGCGCGCTCAGCAATACACATTAGAATAACAAGTTAAAATGATGAGAAACAATTGATTTCAACTTACGGCACTGTGCTATATTTTCATGCGTTTTGTTACCACCGCAGGCCCTTTTAAAGAGGATGCACATTCTTTGCTCGCTGTCCTTTTTCTTGCCTTTGCTCGGTTGTAAAGTGTGACGACGTGCGCGCGCGCACACACACACACACAGCTGAGGTCTTCAACAGTTTTTCTTCCGTTCGGCTGCCAAGGTGAACTCGAGCGTGACATTCACGGCTGTGACTGAGAGACTGGCACTAAGACATGCGATATTCGTCCGCATTTAATGTCTTGGATTCAAATACAGTCATTTCATTCTTTGCACATGTTCTGACCATTTTGGATGTTTGTGGATAGGTATAACTCCTCCGGACGGAGCAGAATTTTCGATACAATATCTGTTGCATTGTAGGAACTTACCCAGATGTCACTTCATTGGTTCAAAAATGATGATTTATTAATGTCAAATATTGTATCTTCGTTCAGCTATCTATGCCACCATTGTATAGTGACACCCATAACCATTAAATGCTCTTATACTAAAAACCAGAAGATCGATAATTAGGCCATTTGTTGAACCTCATTATTTTAGCATGTTTGTGGTATGAAATTGCGCATAAGTGCCATAAGATAGCAGCAAAGGACTACTTTTGTCGAAATTGAATACTTTTGTCCAAAGCTCCTGGACTGGCATCGTATTGTTTCGGGCGTGATAAAAGTGTTGTTGAGCATCACTACTTCATATATACTCGGTAATTTTGTATTTATCCAGAAATTAATGAAAAGCTTCAGGATTGAACCTGTTTTGAATCATTCTGATTGGCTCTTCATTTTCGCTACAACACTAGTTTCTGTTCGCATTGACATGAAGTTCCCAATAGCATTGCTGAAATAACAAATGTAGCTCACAAGCCCACGAGGTTAATTTCTCAGAATGTATAGCATGAACACCCTTCTCACGCCTCTTCCTCCGAACAAACGCAGCTATCTTTTTGTGCTTTGTCTGGCCACGTCCGAGCTGCCCCCTTTATTAGGTCTGAATGGACAACACTGTCTGGGGCCGATGTCACACGGGCTATTGTGCACGGTGGCTTTTCTCGCATGGCTAGTTTACGCCGCTGTATATATTTTTTGTGTGTGTGTGTGTGTGTGTGTGCGCGTCTAGGTTCTGTGCAGATACCATGGGAGCGTGCCATCTCACCGAACAAAGTGCCATATTACATCAAGTAAGTGCAACATCACGGTCATTTGTTACGGTCCGTGTTCATTCCTGGCGACAGAGGCACCCAAAAAAGAAGGGAGGGCATGTTTTTTTTCTTTTACATTTTTGGTTGAATTACTTCAAAGTCATGGATCACTGTCAAGCCCACCGGTCTTTGAAGCCAATTGTATTTGCTCTCCACTGCTCCACAATGACCTCGTGGAGCTGTCTGAATGTCTCAGTAGTTAATCTTGTAAAGCAGAGGTTCTGAAACTGGTGCCAAAATAATTTACAATGAATTGTTCTTGAGCGGGTTAAAAACATACATATCTGTGCTGCAATAAAACATAGTAAATCAATCATTCCTCCCTCCCTCAACTTTGGGCAAATTAAAAACGCTAATCTTATCGTGACATCAACACTTGAAGGGAAAGTCAACCCAAAATATTTCTTCAGAATATGTTCTATGCGCCTTCTTTAGTCTAAACATGGCATTCTAATAAATAATGTGATTGTGGAATATGAAACTTCACTCGTTTGTAGCCATCTCTCGGGCGGCCATTTTGACACTTTCAGTCAGCAGAAAATGACATCACAGTTGCTCAGGTAACAACCAATCATGCCACACCTTCAAAAACCAGGCGAACCGTGATTGGTCGATATCTGATACCTGATCAACCGTGATGTCATTTTCAGTCGCCAGCTTTTGGCAAAATGGCCGCCCCCTGAGTTGGATAAAAACAGTTGGATTTTACATGTTTTTTTTCCAGCTTTGTTAAATGGTGCTATTGGTCTATGCCGGCCGTAGTTTAAATTGCCATTAAAAATCAAGATTAGTAAATAATTGGGCGAGGAAATGTCTCACGCATTCAAATATGTGACCACCTTTAGAGTGCTGCCGCTTCTTTTGTTAGACTCCCAATAATGAATGTTTATATGTATCACTTGCAACACAAACTTTAGGAGCTTTCTCTCTTTTCTTTTCAAGTTGACCTAGCGGCCCCTGTGCCCAGAACAAAAACACAGTGGAGCCGTCTTCAGTTTTATTACCCTTCAAATATGGAATAAATTGCCTGAAGAGAGCAAAGACATGAGACAATGCCAACATTCTTAAAATCTGAGCCTTCTTTTGAAAGAAAAAAAAACAAAACAAAACCAACAACAAACTTGAATTTGTCTGGATAAAAAAAATCATTTTAGTTGCCCTGCTTTGGTTTAATCTTTTTGTGACTTTGTGTAGTTTTAATTTTTTAATGGGAAACATTTAATCTTGCCTTTGCAATCTAAATGCGCTACATGAATGCTTAAATTGCCCCTTTCTTGTGCTTTTCTTCAGCCATCAGGCACAGACTACATGCTGGGACCACCCAAAGATGACAGAACTCTACCAAGTGCTTGGTTAGTAGCATGCTGCACTGCTATAAGTTGTCTTTATTTTGGGGTGGGGGGACTCCTAGATTCTGTAAATAAGGCAATTTTTCTTCGTACCTCGATGTTACCAATCAAACTGGTACGTGAATCTTAAATAATGTTTGTGTCTTATCTACACTGTCAATTTGAGACACTGTCCTGTTTTTGAGTATATGGGTGGACTTTCATTTTTTTATTTAGCGGATTCATTGAATAAGTGAAAAAATACCGAACAGATTAATCAAATTCTGTCCTACTTGTCTGACAGATTTTTTTTTTCATTTATTTATTTTTTTTTAGCCTTGGTTGCTCTAAGTCCCACACTGCCCCACTCTCGGGTGGTGTTCCACAGGGTTCAGTTCTGGGGCCTCTGATGTTTTCATTGTATATGCTGCCCTTGTGTTACATCTTAAGAAAAAAATGATATTTGCTTCCACTATGATGTGAATGACTGTTAGATCTGTCCCACTGAGTAAAAAAAAAAAAATTGAGGCCTGCTTGTAGGAAATCAAGTCTTGCATGTAGGTCCCTCTCTTTGGCATAACCTCCCGCTAAATGTTAGACAAGGCCCCTCTCTACCCATCTCAACTCATCTTAAAACACATTTTTATTCTTTGGCTTATGAGTCAGCTTGCGTCTCGGAATTTTTTTTGTGTTTTGTGGTGTTTTCTGTTATGCTATTAATTTATTATTTTCACTGGCTCTGTTGGTGTATGACAAATTTTTGCTCCACAGCACTTTGCATGCATGGTTGTTTTAAAGTGTTCTATTAATAAAGTTGAGTTGACTTGCGTGCCTGTTTTTTTTTTCAAATAAATTGTGAGATTAAATATTGTCTTAAGTTTTCCCACTATTTATGTTTCTCTGTGTATAACCTAGCGGAAACACACGTTAAGTCACGCACCTCCGCCGGGCTGCAGTGGCTCCGCTTTCACGTCACCTTGAGGCTTTTAGCTGTGAGGGCTCAAACTGTCATAGATTTCATTAAGGAGCCTCATGTTGTTTTTTGGGGGTAAAAAAAAAAACCTCAGGGACCGCATCGCTGCTGCGCTGATTGCCTTTTGCTTAACCTTTAATTAACTGTAATGAAACAAAGTCATGCGTTGGTGATGTTAACCTTATTTGACAAAATTAATAGAGGCGCACGGAAAAGGGATGCGAAGAGCTAACAACGGCTGGCATCTTGCACGGGTATGATAAACATTTGTGCCCTTGTCTCCCCTTTAGCGGATTTGAATAACATCAAGTTCTCGGCGTACAGAACGGCCATGAAGCTGAGGCGGGTTCAGAAGGCTCTCAGATGTAAGTTACGCTGCCACTGTTTCACAACATTTATTGCGCCAAGGCACATGTTTTACACAAGGATAATCTCACAAAAAAGAAATGTTGCAAAAAGTATACACCGTGGTACCTTGAGATACGAGCTTCATTTTAACTCAAAATGCTTGCATCTCAAATCATATGTCTTCATTGAAATGAATGCAATTGTGGTTAATTAATCCCTTTCAGCCTCTCAAAAAAAAAACCAACAAAATGTTTGTATTGTGTTCTAATAAGAAAGATAGCCTTCTATCCTAAGATGGCACTAAAGTTTTGTTTATTCAACAAGCATGGATTAATCTTTTTTTTTTAAATCATTACTACCCTCATCATCTCCTAATCCGGAAAATGACATAAGCCTGATAGTCCACCACAAGAGCATCTAATTGTTCTGCCTGTCATGATAAGTCGCTGTCATCAACACCAAGACTGCATCCACATGGAAAAGTTTACCCACTTTTCACCGTTTGTATAACGCATACACATCTTTCCTGCCGTAAGTCTCGATTCTCGCGTAGCCGTGTGCTTATGCTACCAACAACAACACAAAAATTGTTGCGGGCAAACTTATTTACATCGTACAGAGTTCATATTCTCCATTTTTGGTGACTTCCTGTGAGATCATCACAGACACACATTTCTTGAAACGACTTATCCTAAAATAGGGGAAGTATTATACTTCCAAGAATTCAACTGTCTAGAGCGGCAAGTTACAGATTGGTGTGTTGCAGTTAAAGAACACAGATGCTGGTCTTCCCTTTGGGCTGATTAATTTAGTTGTGGTCAGTAATACTGCAATACAAACAAGTTATCCTCATGCATTGCATCCTTTGTGTGTGTATATAAACGTGTAACTTAATTAACATCGACGACTGTACAGTATTGCGAAGTCAAATTAGGAAGTAACATAATCAACATTCGCATGAAACTTATATTTGTCATAGTTAGCATACTACGTGTTTAGTTGAACACACTAGCAGGAGCGAAAAAAAAGACAAAAATAGATCTTAAATCCAAATTTTTGGACCAATCGTGCTCTGGAATCACTGGGTGAAGTGATATATTGTTCTCCTGTAGCATCGCTAATCCACTCTGACAAGCTCTTCTATAGAATGAGATCTACTGCATAACCATTGTCTCTGAGAGTTTGTCATTCGAAATCATTGCGCCACTTAGTTTCTTGGAGAGTGGGCACTCCATTGTGTGTCGTAGCTCTTTGCATTAAAAGTCGAGAGCCATTGAATTCACTCCTTACGTTCACAGTTCCTTAGTACCAGGTAATTAGAGTCACTAATTGGTCTCTTTTTTTTACTCGGAGACGAGAAGGTACCGGTAATCAGTTTGTGCCGCGTGGTTAAGCCATGAATATGTTACGCTTCAGGGTCAAAGCCCTCGTTATGTGTCCAGAACGTCTCTCGGGCCCAAGCCGTTTTTCAAGAGAAGTAATGCTTCTTAATGGAGGTGTTATCCGATAGGCGATAGCATCGGCGCTTCAGGGGATGATGCATTAAAAATACAGCGACGTCATTACTTTTTGCAGCGGCCAGACATATTCATCATATTCATTCTTTGTGTAGCAAAGTTACATTATAATGTTGCTTGCTGTCTGTATGTGTGATGAAACCATACTCTAGCTCATGGGCAAAGAGAAATATGACTCAAAACTTGTATTGCATTTATTCTGTATTTTTAAAAACCTTCACTGTTGCACTCAATTGTGCTCTGAAATGTGAATTTGAAAATTCTTCATACTATGGGACGCATATTAATCACATCATCTTGCCAACTACAATAGTGTATATATATCTATATCTCTCTCTCTCTCTCTCTCTCTCTCTATATATATATATATATATATATATATATATATATATATATATATATATATATATATATATCTCTCTCTCTCTCTCTCTCTCTATATATATATATATATATATATATATATATATATATATATATATATATATATATATATATATATATATATATATATATATATGCAGTCAAACCTCGGTTTTCGTCCATAATCCGTTCCAGAAGGCTGTTTGAAAACCGAAATTGTTCGAAAACCGAAACCACGCTCTTTTTAAAATAAAAATGTTGATTGAACACGTCTGCTCACAATGGAAAGCAACACGAGAAAGCGTCACTTCCTCATGTAAGGAAGGTGAGAGGAGTCAAATGGTGCATTCAAGTGCGCTCAGTTTGTTCGAGAACCGAAATTTGTTCGTCATTCGAGGCATAAAAAACTCGAAATTTTTGGTCGAAAACCGAATTGGTCGAGAACCGAGACGTTCGAAGACCGAGGTTTGACTGTATATATAAATTTTATTACTGGTAAACATAAAGCTCGGAAATATGTCTTCATCACTTCATCACGTTGTAGTCGACGACAATAAATCTGCAGCCGTTCAGGACTGAAAAAGTAAGTGGCTGATTACAAGTTTTTATAGTTACATTCAGCAGCTACATAAGGCACATCAATCAGGATGCAAGTTCCCAGACATATCTTAAAGATGGACAAAATCACGCAAATTGAGCCCGACTTTTTGGAAGCTGAGAACTACTTCGTGGCGGGCACCACTTTGGTGACCGCAGCGCTAAGCTAATTTACCACCTAACTTAGCATACTATGCTAACTTAACACATAACACACCGAGAGAAGATAAATATCTTTGGTAATGCATAAGCTACTGCTAGCTCCGTATTGAAATAACCGTGTCACTCTCAACATTGCAATTTAGCACTCTGCAGCCGCTCTCTCTCGTTCCCGCTCACTAGATCGTGATGTCATTCAAGCCACTGAGTACTCACAAAAATGTCACCCACAACATTTGCTTGCCAGAAAACATAAACAAATGAGTCTTTTGTACACAGTACACAGGTACTGTACACAGAGTAATCACAAAGTATTTTCGTATTTTTTTTCTACACTGTCACAATATCGATAAAGAATCCCAGTGTGTTTGCTAAAATTGTGTATTTTCTATCTGTGTTAATTCTCAATTATTCACGTCATGGCAATCCTCAGAAAGTTGAATTGAGGCAATTGAACACTTATTTGTTGTTTTTCATCTTTTCTCGAAAACGTTCAAAAGTGACTTTGGCAAGTCTGCCATGAGGCTAACGTTTGTGCTGACCTGTAATAATTGAATGAATGTGTAATTTAGCTGTCCTGTCTGACTGCAGAGTGTGTTTGTTATATTGACCTACCGATCATTTCCACTGTGTTACCAAATAACCTATGTTTGAGGAATTAATTTTGCTAAACCCCAAAGTACAGCTAGGGGTCAATGAGAAGTACTGGTCCAGCTAATGTCGTGGCCAGCGAGTGCAATATCTTGAAGAATAAACCATACATTATAAATGACATGCACTTCCGAGTGATGTGCTGTGAATCATAAGGATAGAAGAGGTGGTAATACGATAATGGTCCTTTAATGGCATCATGATTTATGACGTCCTCTTTGACTTGATGGTTTGACCTCCGTTAACCTTGATCCCGTGTCCACTCCATACTGACTCCGACACTTCCTGCATTCGCTGCCTGGTTCTGCACACAAACTCGAGTAAAGTGTCTTTCGGTGACTCGTCGGCTTGTCCGCTCTCTCATCTCCTCACCTCTCCTTCAGACTCCATATCATTCGAGGATTTAATTGTCTGGATAACTGCAGTCACCATCCTGCCGCACACTAGCCGAGTGGCGCGGCATAAAGAGCACATCCTGAACACGTTTTTAGGTGATTGTGTCCTTATTTTCAACCTCGCTATCGATCGGGCCGATTATACTTTGCGTCAATGCGCACCCATTTAGCTGCTCGATAGGGACACGGCATCAAATTACTTGAGGAGTGGGAAGATGGGAAGCAGCTCTTGAAACATCCACTTAAATGTGTTCAAAAAAATAAAGGCTCAATCAGCCTTGTTTTCAAATATAGGCGAGGATGATGGAAGCGGGTTAGCAATTATAATTGAACCAGAAGCGATCGGTATAAGTCTTTACTGAATAGCTGCGAAAAATACACATCAACTTTTTTTGATGGTACTAGTTAATCAGTTCTCATAATCTTTGAACAGGCAACACACAATACTGTAGGCGGCCATATGTCAAAAATGTTTCACTCATTCACTTATTCACCAACTTGCATGCAACAGTTTACTGCTGTCGACATACATCACACTGTATCTCTTGACGAGCAGACAAAGATTAGGGTGAATCTCTGCTTGGTTCGTCGATTAGGAGAGAAATTGCAAAATGTTGGAAGTTGGACAAGTTTGGGCAACTCGCACTTGAACCGAGCACGTATGCATGTTGTGCGTTTAATAGTTGTATGCAGCATCTGTAAATGAATTAATTCATCATTTTCCGATCCACTTTATCCTCACAAGGGTCACGGGGGGGCTGGAGCCTATCCCAGCTGTCTTCGGGCAGTAGGCGGGGGGACACCGAATCGGTTGCCAGCCAATCGCAGGGCACACAGAGTCGAACAACCATCTGTGCTCACATCTAGGGACAATTGAGAGTGTTCTTTCAGCCTGCCATGCATGATTTTGGAATGTGGGAGGAAACCGGAGTACCTGGAGAAAACCCACGCAGGCTGGGGGAGAACATGCAAACTCCACACAGGGAGGCCGGAGCTGGGATTGAACCCGGTACCTCTGCACTGTGAGGTCGACGCTCTAACCGCAAATAAATTATTTAGAAAAAAACTTTCTTCGTCTTGTTTTAATTGTTGAACAATTTGAGGGGTCACAACAGCAAAAAAATCTTCAAAGGCATCAAAGTCAAAGGTTTTCAGTCAGAGTCCGGTGCTTTTGGTGAAACTTTTCCATTTTCTACTTTTTTCTTTATTACTGAAGAATGAAAAAGCAGAACAGCAGCCAGTGTCAAATCTGCTTTCTACAAAGAACTGTACTGTGAAATGTGGACAGGGCTCCTTCGTTATGTTCTGGTGTTGCTTAGCACGCAGTGTCTTGAATCTCTGCAGGGAACAATGAGATCTCAAGACCATCAAGGCATTCTGGAGTGAAATATGCGTCGCCATCCACGCATACTTTTGCTATGGCAACTCTCCCACAGTATTATTCTGATAAATACAACGGGGCATTGAAAAAGAAATTCAGAGAGCGACTTCTGCCTTAAAAAGTATGTTTTGAAGAATAGCAATGATTCAGTCATTTTCTCCGCTGTGAATCAAGCAAATTTCTCTCCAGTGAGCCCCTGAGACACATTCATCTATATTTTATGCAGAGCTGGTTCAGTCAATTTTAACATTCAAACAGCTACAACCATAAAATGCACACGGAGCAGTAACTCATGCGAACAAAACTCACCTGCATATTTTCCCTTGGCCTGTGTGTAACACAATTACTGTAGCTTAGTTGGGGACCTTCTCCGCCTCTTTTTCTTGCTCTTAGTTATGCCTGCAGCTCAGTGTTTGAGTGTCCTTTGTGTGTGTCACGTTGCGAGGTGGTGGTGGACCCCAAAAAGCAGGCAGTCGAGAGGAGCAGTGTGTATTTGAAGAAGTGTATTGATAAAACACAGAAAACTAAATCCAAAACAAAGTCTTCAGAACAAAATGAATCCAAAGTAACAAACAAAACCCATGGCAGAAACTAAAAGCTCTCAATAACAAAAACCTGACTGAAGCTAAAACATAACAATGAACTAAACATGACTGAAACAACCATGACATTAGCATGAGCAAACAATGACCCGACAGTGAATGGTCGGGCTGGGAGTCCTTTTATAGCCCTAATTACATAATGACCAACAGGTGTGCAGCTGCAGGGGGCGCTCGACAGTGCCACCTGTTGGTCCCAAACCGAATCATGACAGTGTGTGTGTGTGTGTGTGTGTGTGTGTGTGTGTGTGTGTGTGTGTGTGTGTGTGTGTGTGTGTGTGTGTGTGTGTGTGTGTGTGTGTGTGTGTGTCTTTGTGTCCATAGTGGATTTAGTGGCGCTGAACAACCTCGCAGAGGTGTTCCGGGATCAGGAGCTCCATCAAGCGGAGCACGTGATGGACGTGGTGGAGGTCATCCA
>CAAKHF010013448.1:0-27093 GCA_901007745.1 Hippocampus kuda
GCGTGTGTGTGTGTGTGTGTGTTTGTGTGTGTGTGTGTGTTTGTGTGTGTGTGTGTGTGTGTGTGTGTGTGTGTGTGTGTGTGTGTGTGTGTGTGTGTGTGTGTGTATGTAGGCGTGTTTGTGTGTTGTGAATAGATAGTTTTATTTATATTTCAGTGCGAATTTGACCTTTGTGTGCGTGTGTGAGTGTGTGTGTTTGCAAGTGGAACCGTAATCTCAGTCTGCACACTCGCGGGATTCAGGTACGAATCAGAGCTCGCGCTTATCTCCGTGGCAACACGCGTTGCTCTTTGTGTGTGTCTGTGCGCGTGTGTGCGCACACACCGGCAGCACCTGCCCAACCAATGTGGATGACGTGCCAGTTTGTGGTTGCGATGCGAACGGCGGCCGTGTTTACGGCGGCCGTGATTCGTTTGTGAGCTCCCAAGTCGGAAACTCAATCCGCCAACATGGCCGCCGTTGCGCATTCCAAAAACGCAACTGCTATCACACCCTCAACATGTCGAGTAAACCCCGGCAAATGTGCGCGTTATTTAGGCTAGCATGGCGGCTAATACTCGTGATGGCCCTCATATGAAGGTACAGTCAAACCTCGGTTTTCGTCCATAATCCGTTCCAGAAGGCTGTTCGAAAACCGAAATTGTTTGAAAACCGAAACCACGCTGTTTTTAAAATAAAAATGTTTACTAAACACGTCTGCTCACAATGGAAAGCAACACAAGGAAGCGTCACTTCCTCGTCTACCCGAGGAAGCGTCACTTTCTCATGTAAGGAAGGCGAGAGGAGTCAAATGGTGCATTCAAGTGCACTCAGTTTGTTCGAGAACCAAAATTTGTTCGTCATCCGAGGCATAAAAAGCTCGAAATTTTTGGTCGAAAACCGAATTGGACGAGAACCGAGACTTTCGAAAACCGAGGTTTGACTGTAGCTTGTTTCACTACCAAATCCAGTAGTTAATGTAACAAGACTTCTGGATTGTGTACATGCTAGAAGCATGGCGCTAAACTGCCACCGTGCATGCCAAACGTGCACTCTCAGCATTTAAGTCCTTCAGTTCTGCCCACGTCCACCAGAGGGGGGCGGAGGGAGTAAAAATATGTTTAAGGTGTTGTCATTGTCAGTTTTATCGGAATTTGCAGCAAAGTGGCGGGAATTTTCCACAGCCGTCGTCGGGACGAAAGAGCAAAATGACACAATGAAGGCAAAGTGCCGCATGATTGCCTGCGGGCGCAAACTCGCCAGGCACGCACATACACAATGAGGGGGAGGAGCCACCAGGACGGCATGTGACATCACGGGCGGCTGATTGGTCCTGACGTCGGTGAAATGGTTTCAACATAAAATAAGATTGAATGTAGATAAACAGAAAATAAATAGCAAAAGAAAAATTCAAAGAGTTTTAAAATGTTTCAATCTATTTAACAAATTTTTATTGTCAGTCTCGCAGGTCGCCTTGTGAATGCAGCATACGGCGAGTGTCAGGGTGCGCTTGTAGCGTCGCATGCCAAAGGATATCAACGCGGAATCGCATGCAGAGAGACGAGAGCGCATCGTCTGCGCCTCATCCGCTGCGTTGCGCTTGCAAACATTTGCGCCGACTTTGATCGTTCTGACGTCCGTCTGCTCGTCTCTTTATGCCTCGTCGAGTCGCATCGTGTCGTCTCCTGGCCTGGCGCGTGCATGTGAGTGAGGATGTGGGTGCGCAGGTATGCGTGTGTGAACGGCTGTGTGCCTGGTTGTACATGTGCATGCGTGTGTGTGTGTAAATAGAGCGTGAGAACGGTTGGGGCCTTAAGCAGGTGCCTGGCGGATGAACAGGTCCAAAGACAAGGCCGGCCTGGAAGGGAAAGTTCATGAGATGATGATGACTTGAATGACAATTACAATGATCATGATGGCGATGATGCAATCAACCACCCAATGACCGGTTTGGTCCACCATCACAGGACGCCGTGACGAAGATGCCATCTCGCTCCTTTTAAAAAGATGAGCGTGCGGTAGGAGGCATTTATCCACTTTATAGGCCAAGGGCTTCCAGCGCGGTTTGCGCTAAAGCTGCAATTACAGCGGGCCTTGTCTCGTCTCGTCATCGCCCACCTCCACTTCAGCCTCTCCATCTCCTCCTCTTGACGCTTTGAATATTATGGACCTGAAAATCATATAAAAAAAAAAAAATTCAACACCGTATCCATTCTGTGTTGACTATTTTCCTGAAATATAGAAAGATAATATATGGTGCGTTCCACAGATATGGCTGCCATAACTGGTTTGACCAAAATGGCTGCCGAAACACCCCGCCAATATGGCGCGTCAATGTGCTCTCCAAAGATGGCTGCCACAAGTCACTCCACTAATCTGGCGGCAACTGCGCATTTTACAAATAGACTGATAAAGTTTACCCATTAACCCGTGTGTGAAGTTATGCGCAACGTACAGACAAGGAAGCTAGCTAAGGATGATGCTAACATGCTAATTGATGCGAACAACTGCGAATTGAACCTCCAAAGACACCTCCACCGAGGCTTAAAATTGTCACTTTTTTTTTTTTTGCAGTAACATTCTCTGACTGCTCCTATCGCTATTTTTTTTTTGACGTGTGAAAGTTCGACGCATGCACACACATCCTACCAAGCAACACCCACTTGGTGTGTGCGTGTGTATTCTTGTCTGCGTGTCCCCCGCCACAACCTGCCACTTTGCCTGCAACAATGTTCTTGTACTCCTTGTTTTTCACTCTATATTTTATTTGTATTTGTGCCGACTGCAGTGTGTGCACGCGTGTGTGTGTGTGTGTGGGTGAGGGGGTGGGGGGCGTCACGTTGCGTCAGGGCACAGGTGAAGACGCTTTTGACAGGCTCCTCAGAGCACAGCTGTCTGTTTGCCTCTGTGCGATTGTGTGCTTGTGCCCATACGTACTGCCGTGTATGGACATGTGCCGTCAAAGGTACATTCTGTACATTTCACACTTGCAGAATTTTAATTATATCCTATACAGGCTGACAGTTCTGAGCCCGAGGCTGTAAAACACTGAACCCCATCATCACACCTGCACACACACTCACACGTTCACACGCACGCACGCGCGCACGCATACGCACGCTGTCCGTTTAACCTGCCGGGTTGCCTTATGTCAGCAAGGTGACGGGAGGATAAATCAGCATACATTAACTCCAATTGAAACAACAGCCTTTTATTATGCAAATGAGGCGGGAAATTTGCATGGAAGGGAGACACCCCGTGCGTGTGCGCGCGCGCGTCAACCCTCATAAGGCTGGCATTTTCATTTGAGTGCGGCTAAAGCGGACACTTCATGAGGTACACGGGCTCCCGGAATATATGTAGACTCAGAGCTGTTCCTAATGTTTCGGCGCCGCAGCCCTTTATTGCCACTTGTCTCATTTTTATGTTTGTGTCGTGCGTTGTGCAGCCACCCCGCAAGCCGTTAACCTCCCAAACGCAATCGCTCATCACAGCACACAGCACGGCACCCAGGAGCCTCCGCGGAAGGAATCCGTGTCTCCTTTGCGCTCTCGTACCCTCACTTTGTGTTTCTTTGCCATTATTTTTCCTTTTTTCGCCGACGCCTTCTCTTCTCCTCGTCTCTCGATGCCACTTTCTAATCTCTCCTCCACTTCTTCCTCCTTCTCCTCGTCCTCTGTTTGAAGATAATGCTCCCCCCGCGGCCCGCAGATGCTAACTGTACTTTTCCTCAACGAGGATTCCACCTTAAAGCTTTAAAGAAGACGAGTGTGCTTATCGCTGCTTAATGGCGGCTAATGGCGGTCATGAGTCAGGCTGACAGCAGGCAGGGACAACAATGAGATACCAACACTGGCGCTCGCAGGCCTCTCTGTCGTTATTTAGCCGTAAAACTTCACATAAGTTAACTTAAGTCATTTACAAGAAACTAGCAGTAGGCCGCTCCAGTTGTTAGCTAGCTGGCTACTTCCTGGTTCTTGGAAAGCGGCCTTTGGAGTAGACTGACAGGGATTTACTAATTGAAAAAATGAAGACAGACAAAAACAAAGTGCTGTTTTTGTTGGTTGAGGGACTGGACGGTAGTATTTCTGATTTGGGGAGGCGGAGGGAGGCTTTTTTTGTGACGCAAATTTGTGACAGCAGTCGAACAAAAGGTGTAGCAGTCGACTGACCGACTTGACTTGTCAAAATGGCGCCGCGTGAGTGACTGCCTTTCCAGCAGCTCCTATATTTTGTTGTTCTACTTCTTCCTTTCATAACTTTGCTGCTGTGAAATGGGAATTTCTCCATTGCGAGACTAATAAAGGTTTTCTTATCTTATCTTACTGACTTTGCTTGACTCAACTGATTTGACTTGACCGACCGACAGGCTGATCGAAATACACAACAGGAAGTAAGTTCCACTATGAGAAGAATCACTTTCATTTTCCATCTGCAATGACACAGAGCGCCCATGGCCGGCTTCTATTGACTCGATCACACCCACAGAGAGCTGCTCCACTGGGCTCATCGTCTCCTTCCCTCCGGCTCAACACTGTGCGTGTGTGCGTGCGTGTGTATGAATGATATTATGATTTGTGCTATTTTTAGCTTGGTTTTTAGTAGGTTGTCGCTTGGCCCGTGCTGCTTTGTGCATACACGCGCGTGCGTCTTTGCGAGTGTGTGGGACGGCTGACTAATACGGTTGCAAGGACGGGGAGGCCGCTAGGGCTCAAAGCACTGTGCGTTTGTGTGAGCGCGTGCGTGCGTGTCAATTGGTGAGTGATGGTTGGCCTGGCAGCGGATGGCAGCTAACATATGCTTCGACCCCGTCAGCACACCACCGAGTAAGTGTTACTCTAAGAGGAAGTGCAACCCGAATACACATATATTATCTTCACTTTACTGCGTGGAGTCTTACCTAATGCGCACATTTGCTCCCTTACTCACTACATCAACATGAGAGAGAGGAAAGGAGAAGCGGCAGTAAAACAGGCCAAAATCCATGCTCACTTATGTCCTTGCCTACTCACTTCCTCTGTTACACCCTCACTTACTCCATTGCTCGTTCCTGCTCTAACGCTGTCTGCCTTTCATGACTTCACTCCCTCAATCACTGCGATGCTCCTCCATCTCATATCCCACGAGCTGCCTTCCTCACTGCCTTGGTTCCTGCTCCCTTGCCTTATCCACCTCCGTCATACTTATACTCGCTCGCGCTCTACCTCCTACCCTCCATACTTCCTTGTCTCCTCCTTTGCTCCCTTCCTCCCCCTTTTTTCCTCCTTCCTGTCAAGCTTTGACCCACTTTGTTGGTGGATGCTTTGGGGGCTTTGTTTCTTTCACGTAAACTCATTTGCTGTGGATCATTTACAGAGCAATGCCGTTTCTCTGCACACAGCAACCTTCGTCTTTTTATACACTCAGTGTGTGTGTGTGTGTGTGTGTGTGTGTGTGTGTGTGTGTGTGTGTGTGTGTGTGTGTGTGTGTGTGTGTGTGTGTGTGTGTGTGTGTGTGTGTGTGTGTGTGTGTGTGTGTAATCAAGTGAGGAATATAATACTTGGTTTCAACAAAATCGTCCGCCAATAGAATTGGAAAGTTTTACTTGGCAAAATGTGCCGACTTTAGAGTGTCTCGTTGTCAGCTGTGAGTGTGCGCACCTCATGCAGAGAAAGACGAAACACCGAAGGGAATGGGGGAGGAATGAAAAACTGCTGGGTAATATCGCAAAAAATAATAATAATAAAAATAATCAAGAGCATTAATCGCAATCCTATTATCAGGGAATTTCTCCATTGCGAGACTAATAAAGGTTTTCTTATCTTATCAAAATCAATTGGCATTGTGCGCTGACCGACAAACTGCCTGAGTAAAAATATATATATTTTTTTATTTTTATTTTTTTTTTCCTGAGTTCAGCTATGTCATCTTGGTATCTGCGGGGAGTCGAAAGCCTTGCCACCGCAAAAGACTCCCTCCCTTTCGGTGACAGAACGTGGTCTCAACATCAATAATTCATGCAGGGTGAGGTCAAAGGATGCGCAGGGGGGCCTGAGGAGCAGGCGGTGGGCGGTCATGGTAGCTTAACCTCGTGTTTTCCGGAGACCATCGCGGGTCAAGTCCCCGGGAAGCGAACATGTCACGTCTTCCATGAGCCGCGTCGAATCGGAAGCCAATGACAAGAGCGCAAGTCAAAAGCCAGGCGAAGGTGCACCGGAGCTAATTGTTGGAGCTGCGCTAATGTCACGTCTTCATCCACTCGGTGCAAAATTATTCATCATCTCAGCGTTAATTATTGACTTCATCGATGTGCTTTGAGTGCGTTGTCGTCTTCTGTGGCGTAATTATGTTGTCTCCTTCTTTGGGCGTCTCACATTCTTTTGTCCTTTGAATTACTTTCTTTTGGACTTGAATGTGGCGCACCACTGTGTTCTTTGTTTGCAATTCATTCTTTGCTTCTTCGTGTGCATGGATTTTTTTGTAGTTTGAATTTGTTTAAATCTTCTGTTCTTTGTTGGTGTGATTGTCTTCTTCTTAGAGCAGCATGTGTTCTGTGGATTTTTTTTTTTTCTTCTCGCTTGAATTGATGTCACTGGCTTGTGTGCGGGCAACGTGGGATCGGTTCCCACTTGGTGATGGTGTGCATGTGGGTGTGAATGGTCGTATGTCTCTATATGTGCCCTGCGACTGACTGACTGGCGAACAATTCAGGGTGTAGTCTGCATGATTTGGATTCATTGTCTTCTTCCGTGCTTCGATTTCATTTTCTTCCTGGAAAACAAATGTAACCTCTGTGTGTTGGTCCGAAGTTGAAGCGTCAACAAAGCTTCAAATCATCTTTACTGGCTTGTATTACTTTTTTTTTTTTTAATGGCCCTGCCTCCTCCTCCTCCTCCTCCTCCTCCTCCTCCTCCTCCTCTTCAAGTGGCCAACTGAAAGGAATAAAGAAGCTTTTAGTCTCCAAAATCTAGCGCTTTATGCATCGTAATTGCTGAGTGATTGCAGTCATTTCCATGCCCTCGTCACTTTGGAAGTCTTTTGGAGGCTTGGGAGGGGTGATTACGTGTGTACGTTTGCGTGCATGTGTGCGTGTGTGCTGGGTGAGGGGAGGCGTTCTTGTTTGTGGTGTTTATCGATTTATGTTTTCTTTGCATGCACTCATCAGTATCAGTGAGTCAATTTGTCAGTAAATGGGAGCAGCCATGCTTATGCGGATGCTTTTTGAGTCACACCGGGGTGTGTACGTTCGTGTGTGTGAGTGTTCTTTGGGAAAAGGGGTGTTTTTGTCAGGAAAGGCCATTTTTTCCATGCGCGCAAATGAGCAGCGAGACGACGCTGGAAGGCACAAAAGTGCCTGCGCCCGCGCGCGTGCGTTTAGAGTAAAGTCTGAAGGATGAGCGAGGGATCAAAGCATGAAGGAAGGTTGGAAGGCCGCAAGGTAGGAGGAGGACTAAG
Source organism: Hippocampus kuda (assembly GCA_901007745.1). Lineage (NCBI taxonomy): Eukaryota > Metazoa > Chordata > Actinopteri > Syngnathiformes > Syngnathidae > Hippocampus > Hippocampus kuda. Next base: position 7,414 of record CAAKHF010013448.1, read on the forward strand.
TGTCACAGGAAGGGGAATGAAGATGTCGCTTCCATCTCCTTTTCCTGCACTTTATCTTCCTCCCCCTCTTCCTGATTTCCTTCTTCCTCTTCACCTTCTGTCTATCCATCTATCCATCCATCCATCCATCCATCCATCCGGCTGGCTGGCTAGCTAGCAGGCTAGCTAGCTAGCTAGCTTCAGTGACAGTCTGGAAGACTTAATCCCCCCCCCCAAAAAAAAAAAAAAACATTTCAGAGAGTGTTCCAAACGTCATTTTGTATTGAACATTTTATCGAAAGTCAGACGGTGACTCGGTTTGACATCACAGCAGTTGTTGGAACAATCAGTGCGCTTCTGCTTGGAGCGCAGTGCCACCTGCTGGTGAGACACGGGAAAACAAAGAGGACGATTCATGTTCTTTTCTTTGTTTTTGTTCAGCTTGGTGTCATCTCGAGTGCTTGGGAGAAAGAAATGGGTGTCACCTTGAAACGTTCCGCTTTCTGCACACGGAGAATAGACACCTCGCTACATGTTTTATATGCGTGTTTATGAGCAAGACAGAGTTCAAGGAGGACGAAAATGTGACCATGGCCACTTTTTTGCTTTTTAAAACGTGACTTCGCTTTGGAGAAAATACTCATGCATGTCAAAAGAGCACAATACGTGCAGTGAAGTATGCTCCATTTAAATTATGGACACCCTCCCCCGTTCAAAAAAAACCCTTCACTTCAAGTGTTCTACTTTTTCATTCTGAAGTTCAGAAGCCTTTCAAATCATAATCCTTTTTACTCTATTTTCTTCACTTCTTATATTTATTAAATTATGAGCCTTTTTTATATTTTCGAACACATATGCAATGCAGGTGCATGTTCACCGATTTTAATGTGGTAGAAAGTGATTTTTATTTTTTATTTTTTGACAAAATGAACTTTTCAGAAATTCATACTTCCTTTATATACCGGTAATGAAAATCCTTTTGTTGGTATTCACCTTTGAATAAGGATCGTCCTGCACATAGCAAAAAATTCCATGAATGATTGACGCCCATTTGAAATGAAGCGGATTTTTTATTTTTTTTTAGTTTGAGAGAGAGCGAAAATTCAAATGCAAGGCTGCTTTAACCAACTCCTTCAGTCTGCGATTAGCTCTTATGCAAGAGCATTATGCTGATTTTGTGTCATGTGTCGCCTCCTAGAGAAGGAACGTCTCATGGCGCCAGGCCCGTCGACCGGCGCGGTGATCGGCGGCCTCCTCGGCGCCCTCGCCATCATCGGCATCGTGGTGGGCCTCGTTTTCTTTGTCCGCAGACGCCAGCGTGACGCCGAGTGAGTCCTCGGCCGATCAGAATGATTATTGATCATTCATGCGACGAATTGATTGTTCAGCTCTGACTGTGTTTGTTTCAATGACCATATTTGGTTTCGTCATTTTAATATGAATGCGTGTCGTCCAATCAGCGGCCCCCCAAAGCACAAGCCCCCGCCCCCTGCCAAGAGCGGCGGCTCAACGGAGCTGGTGAGTCAAAATCAGTAAATCCATCTATCGGTAAGCGTCTCTGTTATTGATTAGCACTTGTTTGAGACTCCGTCCACTGTGCAGGAAATTATCCAATATAGATTAATTGGTTTGGAAATGACCATTTACTTACGCTAACGACATATCGTGACAGACAGAACAATTCAATACTCTTCCGCTAGATGGCAGAATGTCCACAATCAACCTGTGTGGAGTATCCATTTGTTAGCATTCATGCAACATGCGTAGCATGAGTAAGCTAAATGAATGGGTAAACTGAGAGTATTTATTTCAGTATACAGTATATACATGTGTAGAACGATTTTCTTTGTCTGTTTCAATGCGTGGGCGCAGCTCAACAAGCCGTCAGAGGTGCCCGGCGCCACTGAGATGGCGCCGCTCGCCCCAGCAGGAGATATCTACTACGAGCCAACGGGAAGCGAGCCTGTCAGGGTAACGCGCGCACCTAGTTTTCCATTAAAGTATGACTGTAGTTTTGCGAATCTGCAATGTTTTGAAGTGGGGAATTAAATTTTATTTCAACAAAAAATTTTAAATTCTGGTAAGCAAAAAAAATAGATGAATTAAATTAATCACATTACCATAACAATGTTTAATTATTCTTGCCTTTCCTTGAAAAAAAAAAGAATTATTCTTAGATTTTTTCCAGAAAATATACAATTTGTCTGTATAAGCGGGAGGGGGGGGGACACTCAATGACTTTTTCAGCTGTGACAAGAGCATTTAAGAATTACGTTTTTACTCTCGTTCAATGAGCCCAAACTTTAATCAGGAAAAAAAAAACACTTAAGATTACGACTTTCTTGAACAAAACAATTCGGAATCCCCCCTCCAAAAAAAATTATACAAAAAATAGTTCCTGTAAGATTGCATCTTTCACAAAAAAAAGAAAAATGACTTCATATTAGTTTTATTTTCTGAGTAACTTTTGTGATGCCTTTTCTTTTGCAGAACTCGAACAGTGAAACTCCCGGCACGCCGAATGGCGGCGGACCTCCACTGCCGGACGAAATGAACCTGAATCTGGACCCGGACATGGACCTGGTCTCAACCAATCACGAGTCTCCGCCGGTCACCAACATCGCTCGTGGCGAGAGCTTTGTGTCGCCCGCCATGTACGTGTAAGCGTGGCCAGCCACTGGGGGAGCCCCTGCTGTGACTTTTTTTTTAACACTTATTTTTTTAACACTTTTAACCAACATCCTGTTTTTTATGTTGCACAGTCTCACTGATGAGGATAAGAGTACAGTGTGGGTTAAAGCAGCTGATTGGCTACTTGTAGGGCTGCTTAATATGGCCTTAAATTACTGTACCTTTTTTTTCCCCCCACAAAAATACGATTATCTCATTTTAATCGCCACCTCCCCCCACTTTTGCTTCTCGAAAAAGCAAATACCAATGGCCAAACAAGCTCTGAAACAGTTTTTTTTTTCACTTTAGATTAACTTGCATCACCTTCTATATCAATGAGACAAACACGTGTCTTTTTCTTTTCAAGTAATGTGGAAATAAGTGCTGGTCCCTTTTGTCGAAAGTTTGTCAGCACTAATTGTGCTTTTGTAAACTAGCTTCTCTCACTTCGCAGCCATGTTGTTCGTGTAAGCAATGCATGTCAATGGAACTATATAAATCATATATATATATTTATATATATATATATATATATTCACCTCCATTAGAGGTGAGCATCAAATCAATTCAAATCACCCAGCCCTAACTGCTTGCTAACCTCTCCCATGAGCTTCTTTCTTTTTGTTTTGGAGGGTTTTAAACACACACACACACACACACACACACACACACACACACACACACACACACACACACACACACACACACACACAAGCACATTCAGGTGTCCATCACAAGGAATGTAACACAAATGTGCATGTGAAGTTAATCCCCCTCCATCATTGACTGAAATCTTGAAACGCTGAATTTACACCATGCAAATAAAGTCGGTGTGCCGCCATCTAGTGGTACATATGGAATTACACCAGATGTAAACAACGGTTTCACCAAAATTAGTTAGTAACCGTGCAAAAAATAATAATAATACAGCGATGGAGGGGGCTTTCTAAACACACACCGGACACTTCATTCGTCACACACTCCATTAAGAATTATCATAATTAACAGTAATGCTAACTTTTATGCTATTTGTGTAATAATATGTGAACTGTCTCTAATATTTGAGGCTGTCATATATTTGTTTTAAGGTTTGGAAAGCACATGCACAGCAAGCACACGACTAATCATCTTTTCTTATTCTTTTTTTTTCTTTTTTTTTCTTTTTTGTAACAATTGTTGCTGAAACGTGAGCATTATGTAAAGACATGCAAAGCTGTCATTGGAAGGTGTCCCTAATGAAGTGTCTGGTGAGCATTTGAGGGGAAAATACTGCCATTACCGTGGATGTCAACGTTGTACAGTACCAAAATGATCAACAGTGTAAATACTACTGCTCATATTAATGATGATGAATGATAATTATTTTGGTGATCTATAATTATTGGTGTAAAAAAAATGATAGTGGTTCGCAGTGCCTCTGCGGAGGGTGTGCAAGTGCGTGTTTTACTTTTTAATGAAAACGTCACAGAACAGCCAAAGGATGCTGATGACGCAAGAAAATATGAAAAATAATGCTTCTAATAATGAAATATGTGGACTTGAATCATGTAACTGTGCATGGCATGAGGACCAGTTTGTTCCTTCCCAAAGCTCTTTGACTGCAGCGTCATTATTTTTATATTCATCACCAAGTCCGATTGAAGATGAAAAAGGGATTTTTTTTTCAGCATTAGGTTTTGTATTTTTTGTTTTGTTTTGTTTTTTTTTACCCACAGTACTCGTACAACAAGTCACTAGTTAAACTCCAGACAAACTCCTGATTCAAATTTAATGTGCTCATTTTTCAGGGGTGTTTGTGCTGATTATGGTGACAATCATGTTTGTTGGTTTTGCTGCATGCAATGTGAAACACTCCACTTAAAGGGATTTCTTTGAAAGACACACACAAAAAAAAAGAAAAGGGACAGTGTGTGCATGTTTGAATTCATCTGCACTTGGATTGGTTCCAAAACGGCAACAAGAAGTCACACTGATAACGGAAAGCCAAAAATATCATACAAAGAATTGTACCTGATCTCTGTATTTACTGGAAACAAATCAGCTTATTTTTCCAAACTAACAAATCATGCCCAAAAATGTGCATGACTAATCGCTTTCAGTAGGCGTAAAATGCGGGATGTTAGAGGATTGAGGTATTCGGTCTCTTTCTAATCTCGTCGGCAAAAAGAGGCTTATCTTCCTCTTTTCACTTCTTATTTCAAATGTATGTTTTGTGTATATATTTTTTTAATTGAGTTATAACTGGAAAAAAAAAACAAATCAAAGAAAAAGCGCAACCACAAACCTGGAACACGCTGTTTCAGTTAAAATGTAACAAAATTAAAACATTTAAGTCTCTTTTTGGGGTTGGGGGGGGATGTTCTAATACCGTACTTACAAAAATAAAATTGTAAGATTAACAGAATATATTCCTTTTTTGGGGGGGAAAGTCATTCGAAAGATGTCGCAGGTGTCTTGATTATGGCTTAACGATTTTTGAAAAATAATCTAATTGGGATCCTCCCCCCCCCCCATATCGGGATTGCGATTTTATGTGCGATGACTTTTTCATGGTCATCTTCTCATTTATTTATTTTTTTTAACAAACACATGCAAGTCCGATTCCAACAATAATGCAAACTAATCTGTGGCTTTACCACCTCCACTTTTCATGTTTAATCTAAACATGTGGACTGCACAAATTAAACACTGAACTTATCTCGACACAATATAAATAAATAAAATATAGATACATATTTAAAAAATAAATTCAGCCAATCAACCGACTGCATTTTTTTCCTCCAAAAATTGAATTCGACTACCTTGCCACGGCAATTTGAAGCTCTCTTGACATCACACAAAGGATAAAGTGTTAGCTGTTAGCGACCCCCCCAAACAGCTGTTCGTCACAGAGTCACACGTGCCTTGTTTGCTTTTTATTATTATTATTGTTTTTATTATTTTATTTTTTTCAGTCCTCACCACCAACCCACAATGACCTCGACTATCACACTGGAGTTCTCTTTTGAATTTTTTATTTGTTGTTTTTTTTTTTGTCATGCGTTTTATTTTTGTACGCTTTTGGGAGGGGAGAAATGTTAACGGACATGTTTTACAAATCCTTGTCTTGTCAAATAAAAACAGAAAGCTAATTCACAAGCGTCCGGGTTTGCTGATTATGACATGACATGCCTGGCAGCCACGGGAATTGAGTTCAAAGACCCAAGGCGAATATCAAAACAAATGTGCTAGCAATGTACGGCGGCTGCTTGCTAATAAATTTCAGAATGTTTTCGTGTGGCTACTAATGCTAACGATGGCTAACAGCAGCATAAACTCCATTCAGAGAACGCACCGGCGCATCTTTCCCTGATTTAGCGTGAATGCCTGCTTTTGAGATTCAGTGTTTAAATCAATGGTGTTAGCATCAGGCCTTCCGCTGCGTAGCTTGACAAGAACAGATGCCATTTGGAGAAACGCCACTTCGGCTAGCTTAACTTTTACTTGGTGATGGGCAGTGAGACGATGACACAGCGTCTCTAACTGCCGCTGAAATGATTATCGGGACAGAAAAACTTTTCCAAGGTTGCTCCAATGTCGCCATGAGCAATACTGCTGGCAGAAAGCCGTTGTATTTGGGTACTTTAGTCTTGATTGCTAAATAAAAACAAACCCATTGTTGATATTTGTGTGCGGATGCGCTTCACAGAGACAATATTTTATTCACGGTCTGCTGGACAAGCACTTTGGAATCGTTCATGTGAAGAGCAGTCAGATGACTGAGGATTTTTACAGACACATTTGGACACCAACCAGAGGCACAGTGCTTCAAATTAGCGGTTCTAAACGAGCTTTTCCAGCCAACATGAGGCTTTCAAATTCAGGTGTCGAAACTGGGGTTCAAACACGGTTCAGGCTAAAGTTTCAAAATGTTGTTGGGGTTTCAAACGAGGGTTTCAAGTCAGTTTGTTTGCGGTTTACTGTTTTTGTCTTTCTCACTTGGCGTCAAATGCGAGTCCTCCGCGAGGACATTTTTTTCCCAGCGAATGTCTGTTTTTAACTGACAAATGGTCGACATCCGGCACAGGCGAGGGGGAGGCCCAGCGAGTGGGAATGCGGGGGGGTGAGCTCTCTTTTTTTTTTTCTTTTTCCCACACTCCTACGGCCGTGGAGCACAAAGATGAAATGGTGATGATCATTCTTGCACTTAGCTCAGCATTCACTCACTCACGACGTATATTTCTCCAATGCACCCTCTCTCGGCACGCTCACTCAATCACCCCACAACATTCTCTTCTCCATCAGCTATACTGCAAATGTACTGATGGGGGTCACGTGACTGCGGCCTGATGCACTCTGCGATGGGAAAAAACAAAACTGACTCAATGTGTGTGTGAGAGAGAGAGAGAGATTGAGAGAGCGGTGGGAGACAGTAATATTTACAACAGCGGGAGAATGTGAGAAAATGAGGGAGACAGATCGAGAGCTGAAGACGGGGGAAAAAAGTACGCGAATGGGAGAAGGGACAGAATAAGTGAGAGGGCAGGCAGAGGGAGAGGACAGTGAGAAAAGGACAGGGAGAAATAATGACATAAAGAAAAACAATGAGAGAAAGGGAGAGGAACAGAGGGGTGCAAATAAGGATAAAGAATGAAGGAGAGAAAGAGCAAGGGAGTGAACTGAGAGGTGGAAAGAAAGAAACAAAGAAAATGGAGAAACAAAGAGACAGAAAAAGCAAGAAAGAGCGAAGGGGTACTGGGAGAGAGAAAAAGTGAACGAGGTACCGGTAGATGGAGAAAAAGACAGACAGGTACAGGGAGGGACAACAGAAAGAGGGTAGCGAGAAAAGAACGAGTGGGGAAAAGAGAGAAAGACAGCGGGTGGCCAAAGAGACATTTTAAGAGAGACGTGTGTGTTTGCTGTGCTCCTCCACTCCACCAGGTGGCGCATGGCATCACAATTAGACTCGAGCGCACACGCAGAGAGACGTCCACCTCCCCTGTACCCAATCAGCCCCCCTCACACACTTTTTATTTTAATTTTCTTTCGAGTCCTTTCCACTTTGAAGAATCCACATCTCCTCCGCCATGCCACGCTGTGATTTTAAGAGGAGGCTGCGCATCAAAGTGCGAGCTACTCCTCATGCGTCCTCCCGTGTTCCCGCTCCTCCTCTTCTTCGTCGTCCCCCTCCTCCTCCTCCTCCTCTTCATCGTTAGTCTCGGCTCAGCTGTAGTTGGACGAGACCGGATGGGGCGCCCCAGCATGGCCCACCACCAGGCCGGCAAAGGCGCGCGTGTCCCCGGCTTGACGCGCCTCTTCGTTGCACTCCTGCTGGTGCTTGTGGTCTGCGCCATCCCGAGCCAGGGTACGCAGGACAACGACACCCGGGCACATGGAGACGAGGAGCACCCGCAAGGCAACAGCACGGCGCACCGAAAGGCTTTCCCGGTCCTGTCTTTCAACTACGAGTACGTCCGGAAGCCCTTCGAGATCTCGCTATGGATCCTACTCGCGCTGCTCATGAAGCTCGGTGAGTGGCTCTTTAAAAATGAGAGACTCTAGAGATGTGTTAAAACATTTTTGCCGGGGTCTGTTTTCTTTCAAACATTTGAACAGGTGGAACAGCTGATAGGAGATTAGCAGCAGAGCCGTAGCTATAGATGTTGGGGTCCCTGCCCCCCCTGCCCACTCATTAACCAAAATGCGAAAATTATAGCGTTTTAACATTCAGTTTCATATGTAAAATAATTAGAATTGCTCGAAATATGTTTTATCGCAAAATGTAGCATGTGAAGAGTCTCCAGTATCTGTCTCGATTGCACACCACATCGTGTGGAGAAATCTCGTTTTGTACTAGTCGCTTGAGGTCCACACTGACAGTTGACCCTGGTCTTATCTGCGTGTCCAGCTGTTGTCGGGGAGGGCCGCTCCAACTTCCTGCTCTAATGCACTGCTTGATAGCAATAAGTGCGCCGTTTGCTGACTGAGTGGTGCGTCGATCGGAACGGGCGGAAGACGCTGGCTCCAACCTGGGGTCATGTGACTGATGAGCTGAGAGGCTTTAATCGGTCCAAGGTGTGGCATACGTGACAGCGGCAAAGTGCTTTTTATCTGTTAGGCAAGGCTACATGAAGCTTGAAGTTGAAACTTTGTTTTTCTTCTTTCGACCCACAATCTTGCTGCTGTAGACTGTAAATTTCCCCAGTGTGGGACAAATAAAGGATATCTTAAATCTTCAAAACGAGTGTTGTAAAATGTCTTTGGGTCCAGCGATACAAAGGAAGAACTTTTTGGCCTTAATTCCGAAAAGGTCATTTGTCGCAAACACAACAGTGCTCATCACCAGAAGAATATCATACCAACAGTTCAGCATGGTGGTGGCAGCAGCTTCCTTTGGGGCTGTTTTAAGATGTAATATCAGCCTTAGTCCAGGTGGTTTGTTTCAAATAACGGTCACTGGTGGCACAAAACCTGCATGCCTCAAATTAAAAGTGGAAAACAATAGCAAAAAAAAAAAAGCCTACTAGAACAGCTGAACTTTATTTCTGGGTGGGGGGGGGGTTAAATCAGAGCCACATAACTCATTCACTCCCAAAGACGTTTTTAAACGTCTTTTCAGACTTGGTCCAGAATTGGCTGGTACTGAATGAGTTAAATGATGGCAGGTGTGTACTATGAAGTAAATCTACCTGTAAATAAGTAACTAGCTATTTACCTCAGTAAGTACAGCAAAGTAAGCAAAAAAAAAAATGTCAGGAACAGCCTGCTAGAACATCTGAACTTTATTTCGGGTTCATCCGAGGCCCTTTGGATAATGGCAGGTCTGTGCTTACTCAGATTTAATGAGTTTTAAAGTGATTGCTTTATTCCAACCACATTCACATCCCAGTCATAGGGTGCGTGTCCTTTTGCAACCACATTATTTCAGCTGTTTACTTCAACTAAAGGCCGTAAATTTGCGGGTCCACTTTGAACCTCATTCCATGTCGGTGCCTTTCACGCAGAACACTTCCTGACCTTGATGTGTTTTTGGGTCATCAGGCTTCCACGTCATTCCCCGAGTGTCCCACGTAGTCCCCGAGAGCTGTCTGCTGATCTTCGTGGGGCTGCTGGTGGGCGGCGTCATCAAGGCCATCCGGCAGACGGCGCCCGTATTGGACACCGATCTCTTCTTCCTTTACCTGCTCCCGCCCATTATCCTGGACGCCGGCTACTTTCTCCCCATCCGACCATTCACTGAGAACCTGGGCACCATCCTGGTGTTCGCCGTGGTGGGCACCCTGTGGAATGCCTTTTTCGTGGGCGGTGCCATGTACGGCGTGTGCCAGCTGGAAGGGGGTCAACTGAGGGGCGTGGATCTGCTGTCCTGCCTGCTCTTCGGCTCCATCGTGTCGGCCGTGGACCCCGTGGCCGTGCTCGCCGTCTTTGAGGAGATCCATATTAACGAGCTGCTCTACATCCTGGTCTTCGGCGAGTCTCTGCTCAATGACGCTGTCACTGTGGTGAGAGCCTGCGGCGGCCATTTTGTTTTTACCAGTGGCGAGTTGTACATTTGATACCCAGGCTTTCAATCGGGACTTCCCCAACTTGAATGTAGTCAGGTTTTGTATATTGCTAAAAAGTGTTTTGCTAGTCCAAGCTCGCTTTAACAAGATTTCAAGCAACCAAAAAGGTGACAGAAAAATGCTGACATCATTGGGGCCAGTATTGTAGCTCTTTGAGCAGGAATTTGAAATCTGATTGGCTGAAGAAACATGCATTTATTAATACAGTTTCTTCCTCACTACTGATTTTGACGGTCATGTGCCGATTAGATAGCCATGGCAACCAACAGACGAAGGAGTCTGTCACAGCTGCTCAGTAAGTTGCAGTAATATTTTTCATGCTTCACAGAGGATATAGAAGATATGCCCTGGGGGGTATTGTATTAGTGTCCGTTCGTTCACCCTATGTTTTCAAATAAACAAGATAACGACTATATGACACCGATGCAATTTGCTAGCCCGTTGATAGCATTTTAAATTGTTTGTTAGCGTTAGACTAAAAGGCTCGTTTGTTTCTATTGTGTGCGCGCAGGTGCTGTATCACCTGTTTGAGGAGTTCTCCCACGCCGGCGCGGTGACAGTGGCCGATGCCCTGCTGGGCGGGCTGTGCTTCTTCGTGGTGTCATGCGGCGGTATCCTGGTGGGCGCCATCTACGGTCTGCTGGGCGCCTTCACGTCGCGCTTCACATCGCACACACGCGTCATAGAGCCGCTCTTCGTCTTCCTCTACAGCTACATGGCCTACCTGTCGGCAGAGGTCTTCCACCTGTCGGGCATCATGTCGTGAGTTACGCACACGTTTTAGGAGACCTGTTGAATTTTTTTTTTTTTCATATTTTCATGTTTCATATTGTCTCCAACAAATAAACGTGAAACATTTTTGACCTTTTTAATGACATAATTGTTGAGTTATAAATAAACTAAAAAATATATTTTTATCATTCAAATGAAGTACTTTTCATCTTAGATATTCTCTTGTCCGCCCACCCCCGCCCTGCTCCAGGCTGATTGCATGCGGCGTGGTGATGCGTCCGTATGTGGAGGCCAACATCTCGCACAAGTCCTACACCACCGTCAAGTACTTCCTGAAGATGTGGAGCAGCGTGAGCGAGACCCTCATCTTCATCTTTCTCGGTGTCTCCACGGTGGCAGGACCCCACGCGTGGAACTGGACATTTGTCATCGTCACCGTGGTCCTCTGCCTCGTCTCCAGAGTGCTGGGTGAGAAAGACCGGGACATTTCCGCAACGTTTCAAGTGATCAAACACCAAGTTGGAAATGTATTATCATCTACGCCAAACGACGCAATAATTATTTCATGCACTTACTTGAGAGAACAAAGTGTTACGAATACAATCACTTCGATGTATCAGAAGTTGGTGCCAATCATGGTTTAAAATACTAATATGAAGTTGAAAAATTTGCTGCTCTTCCTCCAATCTGACTCGTCTAGTCTCCATCTTGTATTTCAGGTGTAGTGGGCCTTACGTTTCTCATCAACAAGTTCCGCATTGTCAAACTGACCAAGAAGGACCAGTTCATCGTGGCCTACGGTGGCCTGCGAGGTGCCATCGCCTTCTCGCTGGGTTTCCTGTTGACGGGCAACAAGATGAAAGACTTGTTTCTCACCGCCATCATCACCCTAATTTTTTTCACCGTCTTCGTGCAGGTAAGGATGGCAAAAAAAATAGTGGGTTTTTTTTGTAATCATATTCCACCTCAGTGAAAAACTGCGACATCTGTATAATTTGATTTGTGACGGCAGGGGATGACCATCAGGCCTCTCGTGGAACTTCTGGAAGTAAAGAAGAAGAGGGAGTGTGACGGCTCCATCAACGAAGAGATTCACACACAGGTCAGATTTCTTGTTTGTGAGAAACAGCACCACCAAATGGCCGTTTGCGCAATTGCATCCAGTCGTCCCCCTCCTCGGGTCGCGTTCCAGACGCGCCCGCAATAAGAGACATTGGCGATATAGAAATCCCCTCTTGAAATAAATTCTAGGCATGATTTTATAGCATTTACTGCACTTGGGTGTTTTTATAGGTCTTTAAACACACTTTTAAAATAATACATACACATTAAACATAATATATTGAGAGGGAGAGTAACGCATAACATGAAAAAAAAATCCAATTTCAACAATGCATCAACAATCACATCCAAAGAGGTACATGTGGTCGCTATGTGTAGACATAAAAAGCAGGATTGAAGGGGATCAGAAATTAGCAAAAACTAGGGTGAGCTGAAAGAAGGTACTTTGTGCTTCCAATCTCCTTCTTCAGTCAAATTTACAGAGACAAACAAAATACAGTGCTGCCATCCAGTAGTCAACACTGGAATTACACCCAAAATGAACGGCCAGCGGAACTAAATAGTTTCAAACTCGACCAAAAAATAAACAAAAATCTGGAAGAGGGTTTACTGTACACCCAAACATTTGAAAACAAATAGTCAAGACGTCATATTTAATTCTGTCATTTAGTTTCTCGATCATCTCCTCGTGGGAATCGAGGACATCTGTGGACATTACGGACACCATCACTGGAAAGACAAGTATGACCTTTGAATCAAATCTCATACGGAATTAATTCAGTTTTTCACATATTTACATTTATTCAGGTTGACATCTTCTCATTCTTGTCATTTGTTGTTCTCCAAATCCCGATTACTGCAACACGCTGGACGCACTCTAATAAGTGATTAGCTCATACCTCCGGTTTATTGTATTGATTTTCTTCAGGCTGAGCCGCTTCAACAAGGCCTACGTGAAGAAGTGGCTGATTGCGGGCGACCGCTCCACCGAGCCGCAGCTGCTCTCCTTCTACAACAAGATGGAGATGAAGCAGGCCATGATGATGGTCGAGAGCGGCGGCGGCATCGGCGTCTTCAAACCGCCCTTGATGGTGCCGTAAGTATTTGGCCAAAACGAGAAAAAAAAAGACTCGCTTGATCGCACAGTTAATTTGTCCGATCGAGTTGAAAATTATACAAGTCTTGTAAATCAAAATGTGCTGTCACATTTCCTCTGATAATGGTGTGTTTTAATCTCATTTAAGTTTGGCCCGCTTATGTTTTTCTACCTCAGGAACATCGAAACCACAGCCCCGTCCCGGCGCAAGACCGTCATCTCCAAAAGTCGTGAAACGGAAATCCGAAAGATGTTGCACTCCAACATGCAGAAAAACAGACAACGGGTAGGCAGACCGGGCGTGTTTTTCGTCCGATGCGGACCAACATTTGACGCCCTCGCGGATTTTGTGTGTGTCGCCAGCTTCGTTCCTACAGCAGGCACGACCTGATGATGGACCCCTTTGAGGAAGATGTGACCGAGGTTCGCTTCAGGAAGCAACGAGTTGAGATGGAAAGGAGGGTGAGCACTCACTAACGCTTGTTGACCCCTTTCATGCACCCTGTACCTTAATAACCTGATAATCTGTCCACTGTAGTGACCGCTGAAAAGCTCCATATCAAACTGCATAAAGTGGTCAAATTTTCCATTTTGCTTTGCATTGCACAGATGAGCCACTATCTGACCGTGCCGGCAAAACGGCCGGAGCCACCTCCCTCAGTGAGACGGGTCGCATTCGAACCAGGTCAGTGGCACCGCCCCTTTTTTTTTTATTTTTAAGCTCGCAACGTGAATGCGGGAGGCGTAGTCACGCCCAAAATACACCTTCTTTGCAGCACACAGAGTTTACACGTACGACGACGGCGAGGGCACCCCAGTGGAGGCCCGCCGGAACGCCTCCAACGCCGTCAGCCTGCTGCACGAATCTGGACGCGGGTTCCAAGAGGAGGAGGAGGAGGAGGAGGAGAAGGAGGAGGAGCAGTTCAAAGCATTGCGCCGTCTCAGTGACCCCGGTCCAAAGTCGTAGCTCAAGAAATGTGTGTAAGATTTTTATTCATTATGCGGGCGATTACTGTACATGAGTGTGTACGTTTTTTGGGAGTAAAATATTATTATTATTATTATTTATTTATTTTGCGCTTGTTTGTAATTGCTAGAGACGCCAAATGGGTGGAGTTTAGCCTTGAAAGCACATGCGTCGTGTAGCCACCAAAAAATGCCTGTGTTGAAAAACTTCATTTATACGTATTTATAATCTGGTAAATGTTTTTTTTTTTTCTCAGGGACTGTTGAAATGGGACTGGTTTTGTATGTACACATTTAAAAAAAGTGTCACTAACATTCCTCCAGTTAGGTCAGCTCTTCAGCATTCACAATCAGTTTTTGCAGAAGTTACAAATTGTACTTTTGTTAAACTGTTTACTCATCCCAGTCGGCAAGGATGTATATCAGTGTCTTGCATATCTGTCACTGCCTGAGCTAAAACTGCCTGCATGTTTGCCTTAAAAGAATGTTTAGGTATGTTCTGCCAAGAGTATTTTTATATTTTCAGCCGCAAAACGTATTGATTGGAGACTTGTTTCAGGATTGGGGGGGGAAGAGTGAAAATAAAGGTTTGTACATGACAATGTCATTTTTGTTCTTATTTTAAAATAAAGGTTTGTGACATTTTTGAATGTTTATAAATTTGAAAAATATTGTACACTGTAATAATCGCTGTTCCTGAAAAGGTTACAATTTGCTGTTGACCAATGTTATTTTTTTGTTTGTAAAATATTACACATTTTAAAATCTAAAAAAAAAAAAATGTTCTGCCTTCCGTTGTGACTGCATCGGCGGAACAACAGGGAGTTCGAACTCCCTAACATGCCAACCAGCAACCTAACAAGCCGCAAACACGGCGCGACACCAGCAGAAGCAGACATGGACTTCAGCGGCACCTGGAAAGTGTATTTGGAGCAAAACCTGGAGGAGTTCATGAAGGCAATGGGTAAAACGCGAGTGTCTCTCCTTTTGAAAAAAAAAATCCAACGATGCAAACTGATGTACGTGTGTTGAAGGTGCGCCCCAAATGGTCATCAAGATGCGCAAGGATGTCAAGCCGCTGATTGTGTTCGAGCAGAACGGCGACACATGGACTTACACCTTTAAGACCCCCAAATTCACCAAGACGCACTCCTTCTGCATCGGCAAGGAGACGGAAATTACTTCGGTGGACGGCAGGAAGTTTAAAGTAAGCGCAGAACTCATCTTTTACTGTTGTGTTTGAAGCGTCACGTTGTGGCTTTTCTAGTGCGTTGTCAGGGAGGAGAACGGGAAGCTGATTACCGAGGCTGACAAATTCACCTCGGTACGAGAAATCCAAGGGGAGGACATGGTTGAGGTCAGTCAAAACACTCACATATTGAATGACATAAAAATATGAAAAAATAGTTTTTACCACTTTTTTTTTTTTTTGCTTCAGTTCGTGAGATGTGCCGCTCCTTCTAGTGTGTGCCACTTGGCCACCAGAGGGCAGTGTAATATAGATATACAGTACATAGGAACAGTACAGTGGTTGTGAATGTTTGGATTGCAATGAAGAAAAAGTCTCCTCTTTTGATTGAGAACATCTCAAAAGCTCTTTTTCCCCCCCACAGACGGTCACAACTGGTTTTGTGACTTACGTCAGCAGAAGCAAGCGAATGTGATGTCATCATTCATCAGCATCCACCAGAATTAAAAGTAAGACATTAATACGATTAAACACGGATCAATAAACAGTTTATAGGTTCCTAATTATTGACTCCATAACTTGACGCTCTTCTCAGTCCATCATCATCAATCAGCTAATTGAGGAAAATGTCACTGTGGACAAGAAGAAACAAGAGCACATGTAAGAATATGTGGTCTAAAATATGCCCTGTAAAGAGGAATCTTTTGGGGGGAAAACAATATTGCAAACCTACAAACGTAATTTAAAAATTTGTTTTAAAGCAGCTGATCTCGTGAGTAGAATATGAGAAAATGTTTATACACCAGCAGAGAGCGCTGTGTTATTTGCTCGCCGCCATTAAAAACTAACAGAAGTTAAGACCAGTATCCTTAAGGGGGCGCTGCGGTGCGCCTCAAACGCATTAAAGCAGCAGAGACAGCGGCGAAGAAGGGAAGGAACACACTTTTGGCTCCATATTAATAAAAGAGGAGCACGGTTTTTTTTTTGTTGTTGTTGTTTGCAAGTTGCAAAGCTTACACTCGAAACAGAAGCTATGGCTCGATACATGCGCCCGCCGAACTCGTCCTTGTTCGTCAGAAACATTTCTGACGAGTCCAGGTGAGTGTGAATTTCGGCGTCTTTTCCGCAAATCGGTGCTCCACGTTTAACTGTTGAAAGCTAACGTAGCCCAGGAGCGAGCTAACGCAGGCCCGCGCTCTGCAATGGAGCCTTGCCTTCGCGAATCTTGAGAATGATACTTTGTTTAAAAAAAAAATCAAATTAATATGACGGTATTCGTTTTAGTAGATAATGTGTTTGGGCATCATTTTTAAATGGATAAATAGTAGCGAACGTTAACTGGCGTCCATGTTACGCATGCGGACGTGGAAATATGTCACGTTGTGTTGCAGATTCTAAGATTCGTCACGAACTGACCTGCAAAGATTCGCCCGCCCCTAAAATTAGAAATTATATCAGTGATTCCCATGTGTAACAAGCAATATTATTCATTTTACAAAAATATGCAATGTGCCCACAGTTTGGCTTACGTTTATTTCCTCACTTGCCGTTTGTGAATTACTTGTGCCATTTAGAGGCTAAAAGTCAACCTACTCATTTTCTTCACTTGCCTTTGTCATAGGTCTGTGTAATTAAAGAATCCTTGGGGACAATTGCACAGCTGTTGTTTTACGCTGATAACCTTTTTTTTTTCTTTAAACGGGCCAGTTCACCCAAAAACAACATAATGGGGATTTACAATTGATCTAAGTAAGTAGGGCTGGGCGATATGGCCTCAGAGAAAAGCCCTGCAAAATCTCTGCAGCTTGGCAGCGGTCTTTTTTCCCGCCACAAGGCTATCAATATCCAAGTTAACTGTTTACATTAGCTCATATCTGTACACTGCCATTAGCTGACACCCACATCACTCACTAGGCCAGTCCCTGCGTTTTAAAGACATAGACATTTAGTCAAAGATGCTCCAGTAGAAAGTGGGGATGTTAACCCCAAATGTCTAAAAAGATGAATCGCCCACTCCTACACAGTTTATTGACCTAATTGTGGTGAACTGGCCCTTTTCAGTTCACTCACCCTCCACACATGCTGCCCAGTTGAGTTACACTTGTATATTTACGGTGTTCAGGCCTGAGGATTTGCGGCGTGAGTTTGGCCGCTATGGGCCAGTAGTAGATGTCTACATCCCACTTGACTTCTATACACGTCAACCAAGAGGATTTGCATACATTCAATATCCTTTCCCAAAACTGTTGCTGTGCTCATGCCTAACCAATAACATTGCTTCCCTTAGCAGCAGAGCCGATTTGTGGTTTGTGATGTTTTAATTTCTTTGTGCAGATTGACCTATCTAACAGTGATTATTTTTCTTGTTATCGCTTCAGAAAATGTAAAAGCATCCCCTTGTGGAAGTGGCCACACAGAGTTACAAAGACCCGTGTAGCGTAGCTGTAAAGAGACAAGGCACAGGCCAAAGGGAGGGAAAAGGTTGGGAGGAAGTAAAGCATGAAGAGGAAAAAGGTGTCGGAGCCAAAGCTCGTCAGTGGCACAGAGCGGGCTAAAGAAAAGAAAGTTTTAAAGAGTCAAGCAGGAAGCCCGGCCCAAGCCGCCCGCTCTATGTGGGAATCGATTAAAGAGTGTAAAGATCAAGATGAAGTCAAGCAAAAAGGTAACAAGTCGGAATAATTTTGTATCCTCTCCAGACACGTTTTCCTACAAATCAGCTTTGACAAGCAACTTAATTTCAACTCACTGAATCAGCTGTTCATGTCTTTTGATTGTCACCTGTCACCATTGTTTGAAAAAAAAAATAGCCTACTGTGTGTCATGTGTGCTTCATGTATCAAGGCCATATCAATTCAACCTCACCAAACTGAAGCATGACTAAATGGAGTCCAATATCTGTGCAAAGTGTGTGAATTTGTGTGGCCTCACACCCTTTTTCTGAAAGGAGTTTGCAAAGAAAGGAGAGAGAGAAAAAAATAATAAAAAGCCTTAACCGCTCAGCATGTTTGAGGATGTGCGCGACGCAGAGGACGCTCTTCACAGCCTGGACAGGAAGTGGATATGCGGCCGCCAGATCGAGATCCAGTTCGCCCAGG
Organism: Hippocampus kuda; assembly: GCA_901007745.1. NCBI lineage: Eukaryota > Metazoa > Chordata > Actinopteri > Syngnathiformes > Syngnathidae > Hippocampus > Hippocampus kuda. The sequence continues at coordinate 25,747 of CAAKHF010013448.1, forward strand.
GAGACCGAAAGAGTGAGTGGATGATTCTTTTTCTCGGGAGTTGAACAGATGATTTGAATTTCGATTGAGTCAAACGTATATCAATGATAGAATATGGAACCTTGCTCGATGTAAAGTTGTGCCGACTCTTTGGAATTTCAACCTCTCAGCACCCAACCAGATGAAGACGAAGGAGCGGCGCTCCCCGTCGCGCTCGTCCCGCTACGACGACTACGACCGCGACAGCCGCCGCAGACGCTCGCGCAGCCGCAGCTACGACCGGCGCCGCTCGCGCAGCCCCTCCTACGAGCGACGGCGCAGGCACTCCGAGAGCCCCCGGGAGTAAGTCGCGTCCGATTACAATTGAACATCTGCGCTCAGTTGACTTTTCCTAAATATTACATTTGCGGTTTAACGTGCGAGTGTTTTTTTTTCTTCTCTCCTCCAATTGTCCTTTTCCGATGTCGTTTTTGAATAACATTTAGCAATGAATTCTGATCACCGAGAGTTTATTGATCTACTTGAGTTCGTTAACTTAAAACACTCTGACTTGCTGTCTTTTCAAGCGTTCATGACAAATGCCTTCACAAAATTCGACCAAACAAGTGTGGCTTAAATCCTGGTCAGTAAAAGTGAGTTTTTTTTGTTTTCCCAAACTGCCCCTTTGCAATTGGAAAATGTAATTCTTGGTTTACCTTTTTATTCCTAGTTTTGCGCTTGGGGGTTCTTTCCCCCCCAATTTCAATCTAAATTGTTCCACTGTATTAAAAAAAAAATACATGTTATGAGACGGGGAGAAAAATCACCTGTTTAAGAATGAAAATGAAAACAAGTGGAAGTTAGTTGTCTTGCTCGCTGCTCGAAGTTCCACCGTGTTGAGAGACGTCTGATGGGACGCTTTGGCCTCTGCAGATCTCGCGGACGCCAGCACGGACGAGGAGGGAGCCGAGGCCGCGAAGAGGACAGGTACGCTCTTTCTCTTTTCTTTTAAAATGCTCTCTCGTGATGTTTCAAGAGCAAAGCCTTCGGTTATATAAATGCATGGCACGTGCATTTTTATGGAAAAGATGTTGCCGTTAACAGTAAGGCGTCGTGTTGGTTTTCAGGCACCGCCAGAGGCCACGCAGAGAGTCTCGAGGACGTTCCCCTTCCAGATCGGCATCGCCGTCTGAGCCACCCGCCAAACCGGCAGCCGCCTCCCACTACGCCGAGGAAGACGGGCGGCAGGAACGTTCCCCGACTCGTTCCCGGTCCCACTCCCAGTCTCGTTCAGTGTCCAGGTCTCGCTCACGCTCGCGTTCCTGGACGGGCCGCAAATCTGGAGGACGCTAAGGGAAAGCAAAGGGGAGCGGGGGGGGGGGGGGCCAG
>CAAKHF010013448.1:27113-62671 GCA_901007745.1 Hippocampus kuda
CCCCCGGGGGGGGGGGGGGGCAAAAAAAGGGGGGGGGGGGAAGGGAAAAAAAGGGGGGGGGGGGGGGGGGGGTCCAGGAGTTGGTTTTGTTTGGACTTGAATGTGATGGTTGTGTTTGAAAAACAATTTCCTGGTTGGTCCTTTTTCAGTTTTTTGGGGGGGGGGGTCTTCCCCCTCCCCCCCCTTTTTCATCCTGGGGGGAATTTTGTGGACAACGGTTTTATTTTTTATTACAGATTTACACTGGCATAAAATATTTCTTTGCCAAAAGTAAAGCTTTTTTTTTTTTTAAGTCCACTCAACGCTGTCGCCCGTTTCCGAAACACCTCCTAGGACTTGATGTGTTTGGAGCTGTTAGCTTCGCCTCGTTGACGCAGCTGGAAGTTTATTGGGGTGTTTTATTCGTTTGTTTTTCCGGTGCATGTCTTTTGTCTTCTGTAGGAAGAAGCTATTATTTTCGGAAATAAACTGTCGCTTAAAGGAAACGACGCATTTGCTCACTTTGTTGCCAAAAGTCATGTTACCAGCGTTTATTGAGCCATGTTACATATTTTCCACTAGTTATCTGAAAACGTAATTTTCAGCTGATCAGAATTGGCTGTGAAAGTTTAATGCTCTAAGCCCTAAAGACCTTTTTACCACCACATGTGGAAATGCCATAGAAGAGCTAACGCATAGCATCAATGTGGCAGTGCTCGAATGTATTAAGCAACGCGTGAACCGGTCAGTGTGAACCATTACATTATCGATTTAGTTTTTTATAAATGGGGACGGGTGCAGCACGGTTGAGGAAAGGCGGGGGCGGCTTGATCTACATTCCCGGCGTGCAAGCGGCCATGCGTGAAATGGGACGCACTCCCATCGAGCGAAAAGATGCATTGATCTCACAGGGTGTTGGCATGTTTGACTTCAATAAGGTTCATTTTCACTTCAGATACTTCATCATCGTGCAGGGAACAAAAACAAAGTTGCATCAGAAACTGAGTGAAGCTCTGGAGCTATCTTGAAGGACCAGCCAAATGTCGTGTTGCATCAGGTGGACATTTGAAGTCCCCGCCCAAGCTCCCAACTAAATTTGAGAGTTCTAGGTGGAGGCCACGCAACAGAACATACATGTGTTGCATGTGTTTGGAGTGAGAGAACAACGCTGCGAGGGAAATGGCAACAGAGCTTTGGCGCCATCGATCAGCTCTCCAACTCTGGACGAAGGGTCGCAGAGGCTGAAAGGCATCATTAGCTGTTTTCGGTTTGCAGCAGCATCGCAGCCCGGACATGTTTTGGTTTCGGTAGCACTTTAACTTGGAAGGGGAGGAAAAGGCCTTTGCAGACCACATTTCATAACCAGGATGAAAGGTTAGTGTTGTTTTTAAAATTAAAACTTTTGAATTATCATATCGAAAAGAATTCTTGGGGTTGCGACCTTTCATTTAGAAACAAGCGAACAACTGTAATGTGAAACATTGATGGGAGAATGACAATGAGCATCGTTGGCATGTTACTGTCATTGTAAACTTTCAAACAATTGCTACTTGAACAAACTCGGAACAGCAACAGCCCTAAATTCGGACGTGCCCGAATACGTTCAGAATCTAGATATGATTGCTTAAAAATCTATCATGTTGGGTCTTTTCATTCCTTTCAGATCTTCTGTAATTAAAAACGAATCCAAAATGGGCGACTGGAACTTCCTGGGCGGCATCTTGGAGGAGGTGCACATCCACTCCACCATGGTGGGCAAGATCTGGCTGACCATCTTGTTTATCTTCCGCATGCTGGTTCTGGGCGTGGCCGCCGAGGACGTGTGGAACGACGAGCAGTCGGATTTCGTCTGCAACACGGAGCAGCCCGGGTGCCGCAACGTGTGCTACGATCAGGCCTTTCCCATCTCGCTCATCCGCTACTGGGTCCTGCAGGTGATATTCCTTCTTTTATCGATACCAGAGGAAGTTTCTCGGGGCGTTGAATTAATCGCACCTGGACTGCTCTGTTTGTCTTCGATAATGTTTCGCCTCTTGTCGGAAAAGACTTCATCAGTTCATGCAACAAGGCTTAACTTGTTCAGTACCAACCAATTCTAGACCAAGTCTGAAAAGACGTTTAAAAACGTCTTTGGGAGTGAATGAGTTAAATAATTCGCTTCAGTGCTTCTGATAAGTTGTATTTTTCCATTCCACAGGTCATCTTTGTTTCCTCGCCCTCGCTCGTCTACATGGGCCACGCCATCTACCGGCTCCGCGCCCTGGAGAAGGAGCGCCACTGCAAAAAGGTGGCGCTGCGCCGTGAGCTGGAGTCGGTGGACGCCGAGTTGGCGGATGCCCGGCGGCGAATCGAGAAGGAGATGAGGGGGCTGGAGCAAGGCAAACTCAACAAGGCCCCGCTCAGGGGTTCTCTCCTGTGCACCTACGTGGCGCACATCGTCACCCGCGCCGTGGTGGAGGTCAGCTTCATGACGGGCCAGCTGCTCCTGTACGGGCATCGCCTGAGCCCGCTCTACAAATGCGACCGACAACCCTGCCCCAACGTGGTGGACTGTTTTGTGTCGCGACCCACTGAGAAAACCGTCTTCATGGTCTTCATGCAGGTGATTGCCTGCATTTCTTTGTTCCTTAGCCTCCTTGAGATTATGCACCTGGGCTACAAGAAAATCAAGAAAGGCATTTTGGACTACTACCCCCATATCAAGGAGGAATTGGACGATTACTACGTCAACAAGTCCAAGAAAAACTCGGTGGTGCACCAAGTGTGTGTGGGTACCTCGGCGGGGGGCCGCAAGGCGACCATCCCCACGGCACCAAGCAGCTACACCTTGCTGCTGGAGAAACAGGGCAACGGGCCCAACTACCCGCTCCTCAATGCCACGTCTGCCTTCGTGCCGGTCCAGGAGGACCCCGACGTCAAGCTAGTGGGCTTGAAGGAGACCAAGGAGGGCGTCCCCAGCCCCACCGACCAGAACAGCAACAACACGAGCAGCGAAACCCGCTCGCCACCCGCCGACAAAGACGTTGAGGAGCTGGACTGCGCCGACTACCCCACTTCATCCGACCCGGTTTCCACCGCCACTCTTCCAGTCGTGGCCCGAAAGTCCCGGAGACCGAGTCCGCAATGGAACTGCTCCACGGTTCTTGAGGGCAACACCTCGGACAGCGGCAACTCCTACCAGGGCGGCTCTATGAAGCTCCGCGGAGGAAGCGGAAGCGGTAGCGCGGGGCCCCGATCCAGGAACCTGCTCTCCAAGTCGGACAGCGTGAGGAGGCCCGCCAGGCCCCAGAGCCCGGACTCGGGCGGCGAAGCCAGCTCGGCATCTCGACGTAGCCAGGATAGTCCCAGCCCCGCCGCCTCCTCCCCCAACCGGCGTGTATCGGCGACCAGCAGCGGCGGTAGCAGTTGCAGGCGAGCGCCCACTGACCTGCAGATTTGACGCACTGCTCTCTGACATTTTGCGACAGACCGTAGCGGGAAGTAATGAAATACCAATACTTCATGACTGCACTTGAGTAGATTATTTGCATGCCTCTCAGTAAGGAAGCAGTGGTGGTAAGTAACACAGTACTCATACTTTGTTACATTCCTGAAGTAGATTTTTCATGTAGCTGTATTTGAATATTTATTATTGCATATAATTCACTGTAAAGGGCAGACCGGTGGTCCAGTGATTAGCGCGTCGACCTCACAGTGCAGCGCTACCGGGTTCAATTCCAGCTCTGGCCTTCCTGTGTGGAGTTTGCATGTTCTCCCCGGGCCTGCGTGGGTTTTCTCCGGGTACTCTGGTTTCCTCGCACATTCCAAAAACATGTATGGCAGGCTGATTGAACTCTCCAAATTGTCCCTAGGTGTGAGCGCGGATGGTTGTTCGTCTCTGTGTGCCCTGCAATTTGCTGGCAACCGGTTCAGGGTGTCCCCCGACTACTACCCGAAGACAGCTGGGATAGGCTCCAGCACCCCCCGCGACCCTTGTGAGGATAAAGCGGATCGGAAAATGGATGGATGATGGATTCACTGTAAAAAGTTATTTCCTACGTTTTACTTCTGTACTTGAGTACATTTCAGAATCTGTACTTTTTTTTTGCCTTTACTGAAGTACAGGAGTTCAATCAGTACTACTTCTATTCACATTTTATTTATTTTTTTAACAAACACAAATATCTCAACTGAAGTACAGGGCGTGAGTACTTTTTCCACTTTCTGTTGGCAGGTGACACTTACCCACCCACAATGCACTGCTCTCAAGCCCTGAGGGACTTTGAAGGGAGCGGCCGGGAAAGTCAGACTCTAATCTATAATGTTTGAGGCAGATATTACATAAGCAGCAGGAATGAAGTCAATCTGTTGAACTTTTTCTTTTAATGTTCTGTTCCTGGAACCTTACGGAAGTGCGATCAACAACTTCAGAAATGAATTATTTGTAAATAGGACCATTAAAGTGAAAATTTGTAAACCGTCACATGAAACAGTGTTTGCTAAGCTCTCTTGAGCCACCACAAAAATCTTACGGCAAATCATCCAACAAAAAAAAAAAGTCATCTCACTCTCTTTTTATGGGTTATCTCTACTGTATTTTGTTTATGCAATAAAAGAACGCATCCCTTCTACTCGGCAGCTTCAGGTGATGGCTCATACTGCGTCAGCTGCAAAACAAAAAACAAGATTTGGAGAAAAATGAAGAAAAATGTATGTTTAAAAAATGGTTACCTTCTTCCTTAGGGTCTGGTTCTCCTCCATGAGAAGCTGATACTTTTGCTGCAGCTCAGCTTTTTCAGAGGCAAGAGCCTCAGAATCCTGTGCCATGATGTGACGCTTCAAAAAACTTTGTTAGACAGATGGGATTAAGGTTATAAACATATATATTACTTGCTCGCACATACCTTTAAGTTCCATATTTAAGTAAATAGACACAAACACGTGATTCTGTCCTTCTCAAAGTTAGTGCACCAGATAAATACAAGCTAAATACGTTAGAATAATAGCGTGCAAGAGACACTCGTCTTACACATTCTGGCTCTTGTTCTCAAGAGTCAATGAAACAATTAGATTTTTCTATAAAAAGGAGCCAAGCGTCAATATTCAGTTTATTGCAAAAACAAAACAAACAAAAAACAACCCCAAAACTTATATCTGTTGACTCTAGCATATTGAGTATTTTTCCACTTTAATTTATGTTTGAATTTTAATAAAATAATCGTGGAAACAAAGGATACGCCAAGGCATCTTCGGGTTTATCAGCATCGTTGTAGAGTGCTGTCATTGCTGTAAAATGTGATGCAAAATGCATATCATTTAACTTCACATTTTAACATGATTTTGAAATGTTTCATTGACTATGCCTACTTACCGTTTCCCAAGGCGTCAAGGAGCCCACCTTGTTCAAGATATCTTTTAAATTCTACTCTCTCCGACATTATCGAGGCCTTAAAAACAAGGAAAACTTTGCTTAAATATTTGTGACAATTTTTTTCCAAGTGTCCCACAAACGCGTAGCGCACGACAACCTACGCGTCGCCCCGCAGCCTCTTTGTTAGCGTATTTTTTTCACAGTGTATTAGCAACAAACTACTCAACCTTGAACTAACCTTTCAGAAAAAAAATAGACGATTTTAGGAAACAGGCTCAGTAAATTTGCTTCAGGTTACGACGCACGCGTCGCTGTCGCAACACGTGACCCCTGTTCCGGTAACTGGTGATTTTAAAAAGTATATTTTGTTCTGTTTTAAATTAGGTGATTAAATTCCTGGATTGCTATGAATAAAGAACTTTTTTTTAATTTTGTTTTTTTTGTTTGTTTTTTAGAAAAAAATCGCCTATTGCTTCCAAACGCAAAAGTGAGCGCAATTGATCAGCGCTCATTATTAGACCTGACTTATATAGGACCTGGATTCCAGCATCGCCATTTTGTAGTCCTAACAGTTTGAAGATCGACACTTCCGCAAAGCTTCTGCACGTCATCGTTCATGTGACTTCCTCCAGGCGAGCAAAAACAGCACCGCAGTCAAAATGTTTTCACAGAACGACGAGAAGAAAGGGTGCGTCTAAAAGTTTATTTTCTTCTTGGAAAGTAACAACTAACACCAGGGTGAGTTGTGACATTTTTCCCCCATTTGTCATCGTTCAAAATAATTTAATTACGAAAACACAGCTAGGTTATTGATACATTAGCAACAAGCATTTTACATATTGTTTTCCGACTAAATGAAGCCAGGCACTATTACTATTACTAAATTGGCATTATTTGAACGGACAATATTTATGTAGTCATATTAAAAAAAAGGCTCCTCAAATTGTCATTGCACGATGGCGGGTTGTATGACTTGGTTTTCAAAACATTAGCATGAAAATGATTATTGTTTTCAAATTTAAGGAAAGGACCCAACTTCTTTGGTTGAGGCGATCTGGCAGCCTACCTGAGTAAAATTCATTGACTTTCAAACAAAAATAATATTTGAAACGTTACCCATAGGATTAAATCGATGCATTAACATACATTTAGGTGGTGTTTGTTATGGCAGTACATAGCATTTATATTTTTGGTAAATTTGGCTCCCAGGAAGGAATCAAATACAGTGATTAAATTGTTCCCCGATTAGGCTTCTCACAATAATAATCAAATCCTCTTTCCCTCTTGAAATGGACATGCCATGAAATTTCAATCAACTTTGGTCTTTAGTTTTTAAAAAATGTTCTTCGATATGGTACCCAAAAGTCGCAACAACAACATCAACTAGAGGTCACAGGGGGCTTAACCAACCACTTTTTGGCCTGGCTTTGATCTGTGCCTTTGTTTCCTTTAGGAATTTTATTTATTTCCGAACATGTTGCTTATTAACTTAACTAACCACATGCATCGCTGTGTCTTTAATTTCTAAAAGCATGTTTATTAAAATTTTTGAAAATTGTTTCATAATGTAGTTTCTGGAAATGTCAGATGTGTGTTTTTGAATATTTATGGAGCCAATATTTTTTTTTGGTGTGGCGATGCAGAAGTAAAGAGTAGGACTTTCCATTTCACCCCTTGTGACAGCGAAGATCCACATTCAAAACGTTATGAAGTTAATCCACGAACATTGTTGTGAGTACTTTAATAATAGAAAGTAATTTTTGACACCAGTGCTTGATTATTTAGTTTAGCCTCATTCGTTATTATGTGTAAAATCAAATTACAGTCAGCTATTCATCTTGCCAGGATGACTTGTGAGCATTATGACCCAGAATTACAGTGCATTCATTGTCCCAGAAGACAGAATGACGTTATGCCTTACATTGCATGTTTTTTTTTGTTGTTTTTTTTTTTGTTTTGTTTTGTATTGCATCGTAGCCACGGCTTCAAAATGGCCTTTGCCCTCAAGCGAACTGTCACGCTTCCATGAACTTCACTGGAGAACTTCACATGCCTGTTGTGAAACTGGCTATAGCTAATCGGCTCTGTGACCTGCTAGGGCAAAGCAAACAGGGGTTATCACACTTTGTACACAGAAAAATTGACAAAAAGCAGTTCATCTTCACGGGATCTTTGTCAGAACTGGTCATACCACCCTCTGACATGACTGTAAAGTGGCTCTCTTAACTCCTGCACCTTTGAAATTCCGAACCCCCCCCCCAAAAAAAAAGAGCTCTCGGTAATTCGTGTTCAAGTGCAACTTGATACGGCAACACATGTTGAATAACATCTGGTGTCTGCAGGTCACAACATTGGGGACACCTGCACCTGTCAGCTTTAGGCATAACAAGGGTAATAATTCAAAAACTGGCTTGGTAGCGCAGCCAGGGATGCTTTGCAAAATGATGTTTGGTAGGCTTGCTTCTGAGTAGTTCCACAAAAAAAAAAGTATCATGAAGCCATGCCAGAAAAGACTCGGGAAGTTTCATTTTTTAACTTTTTGTCCATTTTTCCAGGCGTTCTGTTTTTGGGGGGTGGGTTGGTATTTTTCTTTCCCTTCACAAAAGGAAATTTGGTTTAGTAAGTTGAACCACAAAAAAGTTCCTAAAAGCTATCCCTTAAAACAGGGGTCCCCAACCTTTTTTGCCCCACGGACCGGTTTATGTCAGACAATATTTTCAGGGACCGGCATTTAAGGTGTGGCGGATCAGTACAATAAAATAATATGGTATGAGCTGCATGAAAACTGTGGTGTTTTCGAAATATAATAATAAACACAAGGAGCGTCTAATCTGGCCGCAACACTGATCGCTATGGTAATGTTTAATGCCTTCAAAATACGATACAACGCAAATTCAAAGTGCATGAAAATGACGACTCACCACAGCCCCGAGCTTGATTTTCTGCAACATGACGGTCCCATCTCGGGGTAATAGGAGACAATGACACCTCAAGTGTGTGGTTTATGTCCAGTCTACTTCGTAATTTTGTTTTAGTCGCCGTTACTTCAGAAAACCCCCACCTCACACAGGTAGGATGTCGGAAATAGCAACAACGCTATTGTGGTGATCTCAGAGTATTCAGCCATAACTTTAATCCAGTTGTCTCGAACGTACTTTTAAGGCCGCCGTCATTTGCGATCTCCAGCAGTTTTTTTAAAACGGACTGGTTTCTTCAGATCAAAACTACACCCTCTCAGGCTCAAAATAAGTTCTTGTTACAGGTAGAGTAAAGGTACTTGGTTGTTGCAAATCTGCATCACCTGCCATGAGAGAACTCTTTTTGCGACCTTCAACGATTTGTTTCTAGCGTAATCGGTCACGTGACGGAGAAGTGTGGCTTGACGTGAGTCAAGCGTGACACAGACGGATGTAACGGAGAATCCGGTAACCTTTCAAAATAAAACGTCTTCGTATTCCGAAATAAATAAAACGGAAATAAGGCAAGTTCTTTCTGTGCGGCCCGGTACCAAATGCCCTGCGGACCGGTACCGGTCCGCGGACCGGCGGTTGGGGACCCCTGCCTTAAAAGACACAGCAAAACTGCCATGGTGAATTTGACCATTTTTTCAGGCATCAATCTATCACCAAATAACAAAAATACACGGCGTTGCTTCAGTCACCCATTTTGATTTGTTTGCATTTTTTTCCACCGTCATGTGTTCAGCTGACATCCTTTTGCTGACTCTTCAAATGTCTTTTTTTTCCCCCTTGTTTCAGCACACACACGCAGGCACACCATGGTTCAATGACTCCATTCTTCTTCGCGCCTCCGTGCTCAACAGGCCGCCATGGCGCATCCAAATGGCAGCTACTCCATCAACTCAGCGCCGTCAGACGAGTCCGAAGACAATGAGCCGCTCCTCCATGATGTTACAAGTGGGTTTGCTTTTTTTTTTTTTTTTTCCCCCCCAGGGTCAATGTGCAGTCCCAGATTGAAACAAAATTATATCATAAATAAATCTGTGGAAGTAGTATTTTGGATTTAAGTGTCTTTATTTTAAGTGGTAAAAGGGGGTTGGCTTTGGGAACATTGTTGACGTTATTTTTATTTTTATTTTTATTTTTTTAAGCGAAAAGGTCCTCTGCTTCTTTCTCAGTTCCTCCACTGTGCTGCTCGGCCCGCTTGAACTTGTCCATCTTGATGTTCATGGGCATCGCCGTGGTCTACGGGCTGCGCGTCAACCTCAGCGTGGCCATGGTGGCTATGGTGAACACCAGCGAGACGATCCCGGGGCGCAACAGCTCCACGGTGCCCATGTGTCCACTCCCCAGTCACAAGGACAACACCAGTCAGGTGCTTGAGCAGCCCGAAGGGGTAAGAACTGAAGATCAAAACCAAACTGTGTCATTGTGCTCCATTTACAGTCTTCGTCCTTCAATACTTATCCTGATTCTTACATGTCCATATTTTAATTATGATAGTACTCTATTTTTATTCAGACGCCACAGTACCCGTGGGATGCGGAGACTCAGGGCTGGCTGCTGGGCGCCTTCTTCTTTGGCTACCTGTGCACACAGATCCCGGGGGGTTACCTGTCGGGACGGTACGGTGGCAGCGTCTTCCTGGGTTTAGGGGTGCTGGGCACAGCCGCCCTCACGCTCCTCACACCTCTTGCGGCCAAGTGGGGACCCTACTGGCTGTTTGCCCTGCGAGCGCTCGAGGGACTGGGCGAGGTCAGTTTGGCTTTTTAAAAAATGATTTATTTCATTCATTCATTTTCCAACCCGCTTATCCTCACAAGGGTCGTGGGGGGGGGGGGCAGGAGCCTATCCCAGGTGTCTTCGGGCAGTCGGCGGGGGACACCCTGAAGCGGTTGCCAGCCAATCGCAGGGCACACAGAGACGAACAGCCATCCGCGCTCACACTCACACTCACACCTAGGGACAATTTTGGAGTGTTCAATCAGCCTGCCATACATGTTTTTGGAATGTGGGAGGAAGCCAGAGTACCCGGAGAAAATCCACGCAGGCCCGGGGAGAACGTGCAAACTCCACACAGGGAGGCCGGAGCTGGAATTGAACCCGGTACCTCTGCACTCTGAACTCGACGCGCTATTTATTTAGTTCATTCATTCATTCATTCATCTTCCGAACCGCTTGATCCTCACTAGGGTCGCGGGGGGTGCTGGAGCCTATCCCAGCTGTCTCCGGGCAGTGGGCGGGGGACACCCTGAATCGGTTGCCAGCCAATCGCAGGGCACACAGAGACAAACAACCATCCATGCTCACACTCACACCTAGGGACAATTTAGAGTGGTCAATCAGCCTGCCACGCATGTTTTTTGGAATGTGGGAGGAAAACGGAGCACCCGGAGATATTTATTTAGTTATTTATGATTATTATTATTTTTTTAATAAAAATCAAACTTGCCATCAAAGTGGAGATCCATCCATCAATTTTCTAATACGGTTATCCTCGCAAGGGTCGCGGGCGTGCTGGAGCCGATTCCAGCTGTCTTCGTTCAGTAGGCGGGGGACACACTGAACCGGTTGCCAACCAATCGCAGTGCTCACGCATACTAAAAAGAAAGTTCATGGAGAGACAAAAGCCCCAAAATTTATGAGTTAATTTTTGTGTTTGTTTGTTGGTGGTGGTCGACTGGTTAGCGCGTCAACCTCACAATGCAGAGGTACCGGGGATCGATTCCAGCTCCGGCCTTCCTGTGTGGAGTTTGCATCTTCTCTGCGTAGGTTTTCTCCGGGTACTCCAGTTTCCTCCCACATTTCAAAAACATGCATGACAGGCTGATTGAACACTCAAAATTGTCGCTAGGTGTGAGTGTGAGCGTGGATGGTTGTTCGATTCTGTGTACCTTGCGATTGGCTGGCAACCGGTTCAGGGTGTCCCCCGCCTACTGCCCGAAGATGTCTGGGATAGGCTCCAGCACCCCCTGCGACCCTTGTGAGGACAAAGTGGATCGGAAAATGGGTGGATGGATGGATGTTTGTTGGTTGGTCTGTCATTATTATTCCAGTTTTGTTAGTTCATTCGTGGCGATAAAATGAATGTTTATTTGTTCTGTTGTCCTTTGTGGTGGCAGGGCGTGACATTCCCGGCCTTGATGTCCATGTGGGCCCACTGGGCTCCGCCCATGGAGCGCTCTCGCCTGATGTCACTGTCGGGCAACGGCGCCAACTTTGGCGCCTTCTTGGCCATGCCGCTCACGGGATACATCTGCCAAGCACTGGGCTGGCCTGCTGTCTTCTACCTCTGTGGTGAACTACACAGGCACACACACACACATACACATGCAGGTCCTGCTAGTCAGTGATCGTCGCTTTGATGGTTTTTTTTCCCCCTCCTTCAGGGGGTGCCGGTTGCCTCTGGGCTGTCCTTTGGTTCCTCCTCGTGTCGGACGACCCCCGCACCCATCGGCGAATCAGCCAAGAGGAAAGAGATTACATCATCGCCTCCATCGGACATCAGGTAAACGGCAGACTTAGGATACTATAAAGGCACGTTTCGTGATGGGGGGAATACGTTCCAGAAAGTTTCATCCACGCACGCGTACAACACGTGCGGCTATTCAGGGAAGCAGTCACGGCTGGTCCGTGCCCGTGCTGAGCATGATGACGTCGGTGCCGCTGTGGGCCATTATCATCACGCAGATGTGCTCCAATTGGTCCTTCTACACACAGCTCACCTCACTGCCCACCTACTTAAGCAACATGCTGCACTTTGACCTGAAGTCGGTGGGTCAGGACCTTCTTTCTTCCGCACTAACTAGCTAGTTCATGTTAGTTAAAGCGATTAATTGATCGGTCAGTTAACTCATTCACTCCCAAAGTCATTTTTAAACGTCTTTTCAGACTTGGTCCAGAATTGTCTGGTACTGAATTGAGTTAATCACTCACGCAGTAAGCGGATTCGTTAGTTGGTGACAAATGACTTGTTTACAATTCTTCTGCTGTCTTACACTCTCCGCGCGCCGGTCCGCAGAACGGCTTCCTCTCATCTCTGCCCTACCTGGCGGCGTGGCTGTGTGCCACGCTGGCAGGCTTTGTAGCCGACCACCTCATAGAGAAGAAAGTGTTCAGCGTCACCACCGTACGGAAACTCTTCACGGTCACAGGCAAGCACCGCAACCTATCCGTGAGCTCAGATCCGGCCCAGAAGTGCAGGATTGAGGAACACACGGAGTAACATGAATCATTTTTGCTGACTTAATGCTCTACAGGCATGTTGTTTCCTGCTGGCTTCCTCCTGGCGGTGGCCTACTCAGGCTGCAGCCACGTGCTCACCATCGCATTCTTCACACTCACGTCGGCCACCGGAGGCACCAGCGGGGCGGGGGTCTTCATGAACCAGATCGACATCGCCCCGCGGTGGGCCTCGCACAGATGCACAATTACGCTATTATTACTTTCATTCCTTTTAGAAAGTTTTTGCCATATGATAAGTACACCATGATTTTCCTTTGACAATTTCTGACTCGCGCATGCGTTTTTCACCCTGTAGGTACGCAGGGTTTCTCCTGGGAATCACGAACACATTCGGGACCATTCCTGGAGTCATAGCCCCCATCGTGACGGGATATTTCACCAATGATGTAAGAGAAACTCCCCAGTCGCTCGGTTTGTCATACGGCCGGCAAGAGTGACGTAATTCTGACATTTTCACCGGTCAGCACACCATGGAGGGCTGGAGGAAAGTCTTCTGGATTTCGGCCACCGTCAACGTGTGCGCCGCCGTCTTCTACATGCTGTTCGGAAGCGGCGAGGTTCAACCCTGGGCCATCCCGGAGGACGAAGCCAACGCGGACAAGGGGAAGAGGACCAGGTCCGTGTCTGCTTAAATGGGAGGAAATTCTGCACTTAAATAGCAGCAGTAGCATGTAGGATTACGCTTTTAAGCTTTCTTTTTTAAGTGGGATATTCAGGATCTTTTTATTTTCTTTTAATTGTTTTGGGGTTTTTTTGTCGTATTGCTGTTTTTATATTCAACATTTACGCACCGGTTGGTTTTAGATGGGGAAATAGGTATAAAAGAGGAGGAAAACAGGTTTTGAGTCGCCAGGCGATGGAACAATGGACACAGCAACAGTGAAAAGTGTTCTCAAAACAACAACTCACAAGGCTGTTAAGTTTAACTCAGTCAGTGGGCAGGTTTTTTTGGGGGAGTGATGGAAGCAGTCGTCGCCGTCGCAGATGCCAACCTCGTTTAATTACCTGAATGTGCGATGCTGCAACAGTTGTGTCTCACTTGGGTGAGTTGTGTCTTAAAGGAGCAGGCGAAAACGAATGGAATGGAATTACCGTTATGGTGATTGAACATTACATACATTTTTTTTATCAGATTAATATCATGGAATACCATTATTTTAATGGTTTGTTTTCTTAACCAAAAGTACAGTTACAGAGGTAAATGCTCATTTTAATCAAACCTGTTGACCAAATGAAGCACTTTTTACACACACACACACAAAAAAAAAACCACAAACTTGATAGTATTTAAGCATATTATGTTTTAATGGCAACTTTTTTTTTGGGGGGGGGGTAAATGAAACAAAGTATTGGAACGTCAAAGCACGTGTTCAGTTATTTATTTTACTTGTCCGTGCCGCCAGCTTGAATTTTTCACCATTTTCATGTACCGTATTTGTACCTTGTTACGCAAGGAAAAAAAAAAGATTTTCATGGACAGATTTAAATTAAGATTAAAAAAATTAAGCGTTTCTCACTTTTGTACCATTGTGTGTTTATTTTCTATTCCAGAAGCTATTAAGAGTCAATTAATAAATAATAGAGCACACCAAAGCATACATCAGTAACATGAGTGCAGTTTTTTTTAATTACTTCTCCGAGCTACGTTTAGGCATCCTTAGTTAACTCAAGTTAAAATTCGATTTATAAAGCCGAACTATTGTATAGTGAATCCCTGAATACAAACGGCGTCCTTTTATTGATGGCCAGCAGATGGCACTAGAAAAACTAACTGATCGGCGACCAACAATGACCTGAATATTTAAACTCGTATTTAAAAGATAAACACTTCGTCCCAAGTATACCACAATTACTAATTACTCGGTACCTACAATCATTCGCCATTTTATTTTATTTTTTTACTCCATTTATAAGATATGTTGAGGGAACAGAAGTAAACGAAAAAAGAAAAAGAAATGGTGGCACCTTACCATCGGTGTTCACGAATGTAATTATTAGATTCAATTATATGTTAGAATTAATTTTTTTTAAAAACATTTTGTTCCTTAACGATTTCTTGGAATGTTGCCTCACGTTTGCCGTCGTTTGCATCAGCCGGTTGATGACCGTCAACCCGGAAGTACTTCTTACATCACAGCAGTATCGCTCGCAAAATTTTTCACTCCTGTTGACGTTGTTTAAATCACTTTTTATGGCATTTGTTTTGCGAATCATGGTCTTTCAATACAAATTACCTCACCTGGTTTTGACTTTTATCGATGTTTTAAAATTACAATTTAAACATTAAAAATGAGTTTAAACAATGGACAATGATGTGAAACGCAATATTAAAATGGTACGTGATTGATCTCTATGATTAGGATTATCATCTTTTTATTTTTTATATTTTATTGATTTGCATTTGGTTTTGATTTAAAGCATTGGGGGCAAATACTTTTTTTCCGAGTCAATAGGTATGATTGCGTGTACTTTTAATAATTATTTTAAGCAGAGGTCAAGCAAGTTGTCATGTTCAGTTGTTTCACTCGTCAGTTGAGTTTCAGGCATTGTTCGGACAAATCAAAAAGGCCTCAGGGTAGAGGCTTGTCATACCAACAGAAAGATACCCACACAAGTCTTTGCTCTTGTGAGAAAACCAAAAATCTTAACCAGACTTTTATTCGCTTGTTGTTCGCCCTTTTACACCTTGGAGGTAATAATGCGTGTGGGGGAGTGCTTTTGTCGACTGCCAACCGGCCAACTTTTGCAAGTACAAGCGACTGTTGCAAACACACCTTATTTGCATCAACTGTTCCCAGATGCTGTTTGCATAGCACATGCTGGCACCCTAATTGCATTGGGGTCCACCGTGAAAGTATCACGAGGACCAATATTGAAATCCATTTGCCATTTGTGATATTTGAACTGTATTCACTCTGTAGTCTGCTCTGGCAATGCAATACCCGCAGTACCACTCAAACATTTATATTATCTTAAGTCACACTGGGTTCCGATGAAAAAAACATACATGTTTGATAAAATACGTGCCTGCTTGACATAGCTGGCAACAGTCTACACAGGATAGTGCGATTAAAACAAACAAACAAACAAAAAAAACAAAACAATTTGAACAGGGTTGTGTCGACTTTGCTATCCATTGTCAATCTCTCTTTCTCGCTCTCTCTTTCTCTCTCCCCCCCTCTCTCGATCAGCAGTTGCTTACCATCTCCTCTGTTGCCATGACAACCGTTCATACCAGTGACTCATCTGAGCGTCCGCCAGTCGGGTTCTTGACTCACATTTTTACCTCGCGCCACGACCCGCCTCTGGGGATGTGATGACGAGCCTGAATTTCCATAACGTGTGTGTTCACGTCTCAAAAGTTTGCTCCACATTTTAAAGCCTGTTTTAGGGCCTCCTCGAACATTAATCATTGGCACTAGTTTGAATTTGGATGTTTAATTCTGAATATAATTATCCTTGATTTATTTTATTTTTTTTAGCTCTACAGGTTATAGTTTTGAAATTGTTTTGCTTGTTCTCATTTTTTAACCTGGCATTTGAAGAGGGAGGGTGTACACTTTTTATATCTAGAGTGCTAGGTAAACTTGCACGTTTTTAAACTGGCAGTGCAGATGAGCATTGCCGTTTGCAACATAATACAGTAGATATCAAAACATGACAAACCTGTTCCCCCCACTCCCCCACTCACTCTACCAAGAAGCCCCAGGGGTCAACTACCAGAAACATGGCGCCCCACCATCCTGGCGGGAGATTTAAATGACAAATCGCCACTCATCCATACAACAGTCGTGCAGTGTTTTTTTTTAATTATTTTTTTATTTTTTTTATACCTGAAAGCTGAACTCAATTAACAAGTCCCTCCGCCTCAAACCCAATCAACGCACCCGTTAAAGTCAACGATCGCATCCTGAAAGCAGCTTAAAGTCCATTCCAATGCAAATCTCATCCTCAGCGATGTCATTATCACCCTATTGTGTTCCTTTTGTTTACATGAGAGTATTGGTTATATAGTGGACAAAAAATGTGCACACCCCTCTTCAATACCAGGTTTTTGTTGTGTACCTTGGATGGTTTTCTTTATCTGGAAAGAACTGTTCCAAATGGGAATCAGTGTTAACACGAAACCTTTCAGACTTCTGTGTGAAAGCAACCAAAAATGTCAGGAAAGGCCTTCTACAACGAATGAACTTTTTCAAAACAAATTGACAATTGTGTGCTGACTCCCATTTAGCATGAGTATGAATGTGATCAGTGAATTCTGAACACAACCAGATCTGCAGTCTTAAGAAGGTGTGGAAACCTCACCAAATGCATAAGTGTACACTATGGATACTACACAGTTCTTCAGCTACATATAATCCTGCTGCCTATTTTCTCTTCTAATAATTACAATTTTAAAATTTATTTACTTTTAAATGTATTTAAAGTCTTTTGTTAATGTGTTTAAATGTGGTCGGTCGACTTATTTATTTATTTATTTTTTTAAGCAATTCTGGGAAGCTACTTTTGTTTTATTTGCATTGCTTTGCTTTAATTGACTCTCATCTGTCATTTGAGGTAGTGGGATGTGTTTTACCCCTTAGTCCTCCTTATGGCAAAATATGCATTTACAAATATGATTCCCGGATGGAATCCCTTGATGCCAAGGGCCTTTTCAGCCCCATTTCACCCCAACATGTTTCTCGCCGTGAACTCCAGAAGTGAACGCCATGGTTGAGCATCCGGGTACTCGCGTCCTTCACGTTTCATGCGTCGTGACATCACATTAAAACAGCGCAATTTGATTTGCTCGCCTCGAGGCAGAAAGGGGGTGGGGGTGGTGACCGGAAATCACGGTACCCATGATGGTATAAAAGCTGACGTCGAAAGACTTTAGTTCTCTTTCTGTTACCTGGCAAAGGGGCAGCAGCTTTGGCCGCGAAAACCCAGAAACGCCGGTAAGTGGCCATTCAATGTCCTACTGCTTCGTAATAGAAGGCAGCTTTCCTAGCATCCTCTCATCAGTGTCCTGATGAAACCGTTATCTGGGCGTTAACATTTTTTAGTATTGCCTTAGCGGCGTGTTATATAATTAGCGGCATATCGGTTCTAAAACCGAATTTAAACGAATCTCTATATTCATTCGGATTATTATCTAATGTATGCATCCTTCGATTCAGGATTGGTGTTAAACTAGCTTCCTCGGACTTTGATTACGAGAAGGACAAAGGGAGTGTCCTAAAATGGCCGCTCCTTTCTTTCCTTGGGCAGTAGGTGTCTTGAAGACTGTCACGTCTGCGCTTCTGGACCAGAAGGCATTTTGATTATTTTTATATTGAATGGAAAATTACGACGTGGTATTCGAAACACGTGTCTGGTCCGGCCTGGGCCCCGGTGAGGCCTGTTAGTATCCTGCTAACCACTAGCTAGCCGTCTGGCTTGGCCTTATGTTACCAACGGGCTGAAGCGAGAAATTCCAACGAGCTAAACAATTTGTTTTACTTTTAATTTGCCGATTCGCATATAATTACCATAGGTTGCTTAAAAATAACGATGTCGTCCTATAACCCCATAATTTATCTTCATAGAAACTACAACAATGGCCAAGGAAAAGACGCACATCAACATCGTGGTCATCGGCCACGTCGACTCTGGCAAGTCCACCTCCACCGGTCACTTGATCTACAAGTGCGGTGGCATCGACAAGAGGACCATTGAGAAGTTCGAAAAGGAGGCCGCTGAGGTATTTTTTTTTTTACGCCGCACTTACTGCACTCTTTCAAAATGGCGGCGCCAGCGTGCTCTCACTGAGCTGTCGGTGAAAGGGCGTGCCCGTTTCTGCGCATGCGCAATGGGTTCTTAAATCTCCCAGAATGACTTAGCAAGATTCCATGGTGAAAACCCGTTCTGACTTTTTAAGGTTTTTGAAAGGGGGAGGGGGGGCTTAAAAATAATTTTGCTAAATTGGGGGTGAAATGTGTTCTCAGATGGGCAAGGGCTCCTTCAAGTATGCCTGGGTTCTGGACAAGCTGAAAGCAGAGCGTGAGCGTGGTATCACCATTGACATTGCTCTGTGGAAGTTTGAGACCAGCAAGTATTACGTGACCATCATTGATGCTCCTGGACACAGGGACTTTATCAAGAACATGATCACTGGCACATCTCAGGTAATATAAGGAATGCAAACTAGACTCTTACTTATTTCAGTGGAGTAATATTGTCTTTGAAATTCCAGGCCGACTGCGCTGTGCTGATCGTCGCTGCCGGAGTCGGTGAATTTGAGGCCGGTATCTCTAAAAATGGCCAGACCCGTGAGCACGCCCTGTTGGCCTTCACCCTGGGTGTCAAGCAGCTCATCGTTGGCGTCAACAAGATGGACTCCACCGAGCCCCCTTACAGCCAGAAGCGTTTTGAGGAAATCACCAAGGAAGTCGGCACCTACATCAAGAAGATCGGATACAACCCCGCCACTGTTGCTTTCGTCCCCATCTCTGGGTGGCATGGAGACAACATGCTGGAAACCAGTGACAAGGTGAAAAGCAGGTGCCCCCTGTAGGATTTGTGAATGAACATGAATGGGAATTTGACATTTTGTATGTCTTTCTAGATGGGCTGGTTCAAGGGCTGGAAGGTTGAGCGCAAGGAGGGCAATGCCAACGGCACCACTCTGTTGGAGGCTCTGGATGCCATCCTTCCCCCTTCACGTCCCACGGACAAGGCCCTCCGCCTTCCCCTGCAGGATGTCTACAAAATTGGAGGTAAGAGGCATGATGCCATTTTGTTTTTAACTCCATTGAATTGGCAGCAACAAACCTACTGTCTGTCCAGGTATTGGAACAGTGCCCGTGGGTCGTGTTGAGACTGGCATTCTGAAACCTGGCATGGTCGTCACATTTGCTCCCACCAACCTGACCACTGAGGTCAAATCCGTGGAGATGCACCACGAGTCCCTCCCAGAAGCCGTCCCTGGCGACAACGTCGGCTTCAACGTCAAGAATGTGTCCGTCAAGGAGATCCGTCGCGGTTACGTTGCAGGCGATAGCAAGAATGACCCACCCAAGGGTGCCGATAACTTCAATGCTCAGGTGAGCATCCTGCGTTGGGGATTGAACCTGATGTGACCAGTTGGCACATAGTAAATTTTAAAAAAAAAATCCCCCTCTAGGTTATCATCCTGAACCACCCTGGCCAGATCAACGAGGGCTATGCCCCCGTGCTGGACTGCCACACAGCTCACATTGCCTGCAAGTTCAAGGAGCTCATTGAAAAGATCGACCGTCGTTCCGGCAAGAAGCTTGAGGACAACCCCAAGTTTGTCAAGTCCGGAGATGCTGCCATCGTCAAGATGATCCCCCAAAAGCCCATGGTGGTGGAGCCCTTCTCTTCTTACCCTCCCCTTGGTGAGAGCTCTGAAACAATCTGGTAGACACAGTTGCATGTGACATTTCTAACGCTCCTCCCCCTGCCATTTCCCCAGGTCGCTTTGCCGTGCGTGACATGAGGCAGACGGTGGCCGTTGGCGTCATCAAGACTGTGGAGACCAAGGACGTGAGCGGAAAGACAACAAAGGCTGCAGAGAAGGCCCAGAAGAAGAAATGAATGGTCGTGCAGGACATCCGGCAAGGGGACGTGTGTCGACAGCAGCTGGCCACCCCTTCTTCCCCACTCTCCTCGGCCCACCCCGTGTCATCTCTGAGGCACAGCTCTCTGCTCAAGGACTGGCTAATGCTGATTAAAACTCATCGCAAAAGTTTCCGCAGGAAAAAAGGAACTTTGCGGCTTGGTCAGTCAACCGAAACACATGATATGGTGCCTCTTAAAAGGTCTAGAGGTACATATTGGATGTTCAAATGCCACAAAATTGGATTGGAAACGAAAGCTGCTGGTAACTAATAAAAATGTATTTGAAAAAAAAAACTGAGACAACTTGTAAACTTGTTTTTCTGCTCAAGGACCTTGGCGCTTAACTGTGAGCATGTTATTAAGCCGGTTACTCAGGTATGCATGTCAGTCTCTGGCCTATGACTCCGGTTACTGAAATGATGACAGGTAAGGGGACTTGACTCCACCCTGTTCCCTGTGTATAAAAGCCTCAGGTATTTCCGGCTCTGTCTTTTCACCCATTCAGACCTAGGTGGACTACCTGTTGCTTTTCACAGGTTGGTAAGATTCCCTACAATCTGAATTCTCAGGTCGCTCCAGTGAAAGACATGTAAAATTTTGTGTATCAGTTGGCATTGTATTTTAACATGACTAAAAGTCAGTTGGGAAATTCTCTTAACTTGACATACTGAATCAAACATTTGACATCGAGGTCCGAACCGTAGTTATGGTTAGTTTTCTTTTCTGTCGGTTATGTTCCCCTACACATGCGCGCGCCGCCGCCGCTGTGTGCGAGCACCAGCTTCAGTTCGGACGTGACAATATGGCGGCGGCGGCGCAACATGGAGGCAGAGCACGTGATTTACAAAGGTGTGGCCCGACTGAGAAATGACGAACCGAATTGACAAAAGCATCGAAAGACAAATGTTGAGTTGGGTTGGCTTCGTTTTAACAAACATGTCTCGGAGATTAATTACTAAAAGTGATCGTTATTTTTCGGTCAGTAGCTCAAAATGGCCAAGGAGAAAACCCACATCAACATCGTGGTCATTGGCCACGTCGACTCCGGGAAGTCCACCACCACCGGTCACTTGATCTACAAATGCGGCGGCATCGACAAAAGAGCCATCGAGAAGTTCGAGAAAGAAGCCGCCGAGGTTGGTCGTCATCTTTTTTTTTTCCTCCTCTTTTCATGTTGCTTTTCATTTCCTGGCTGTTAGTGCCACCTACTGTTGTAACTCGAACTCTACACCAAAGTATGATTGTGAGCTATAGGTGAAACTGTACCTAAATGTAATCTTGAATCAAGTAAATGTAGCTCAGAAGCTGCTACCACAACTAACTTGGTGACAAAAATGAAAAGCGTCAAGGAAAACATACCAGAACATCTGAAGCTCATTTGGGGTTGGTCAGAGGGCATTAAAATGTTGGCAGTTATGGGCTAACTCGAGATGAATTTGGATGTGGTATGCTCATTCTGAACATAACCGCATCCTGGCTTAAGAGGGTGTGCATACATGTGCAAGCACATTTCAGTTTTTTGTTACCAACCCATCATTTTTCAGGGTTTTTTTGTCCACTGGACGTAAACAATTACCACTGAAATTTACAACATATAGTAAATGAGATCCCCCCCCCCCAGATGGGCAAGGGCTCCTTCAAGTACGCCTGGGTGCTGGACAAGCTCAAGGCCGAACGGGAACGCGGCATCACCATTGACATTGCTCTGTGGAAGTTCGAAACTGAGAAGTATTGCGTGACTGTCATCGATGCCCCTGGACATCGTGACTTCATCAAGAACATGATCACTGGCACCTCTCAGGTACTTTGAAACATCAAACACACATGTGCTGTGCACTGTTGACAGTCTTATCCATACTTTATAATACAACACTTTGCTTGACTGTTAGCTTACATCATGGTTCTTTGGTACAACACTTTACATTTGTTACATTATGTTGACAATTGATTTGAATGAATTCCAGGCCGACTGCGCCGTGCTGATCGTCGCTGCCGGTGTCGGCGAGTTTGAGGCCGGTATCTCCAAGAACGGGCAGACCCGCGAACACGCCCTGCTGGCCTATACCCTCGGCGTGCAGCAGCTCATCGTCGGAATCAACAAGATGGACTCCACTGAGCCCCCTTACTGCGAGAAGCGTTTTGAGGAAATCACCAAGGAAGTCGGCACCTACATCAAGAAGATCGGCTACAACCCCAAAGCCGTTCCCTTCGTCCCCATCTCAGGATGGCACGGAGACAACATGCTGGAACCTAGTGATAAGGTGACGATTCGCCCGCACTCGTGAGTGACTGCAAGCCGGCATGCAAATATGCAAAGCCTGAAATGTCATAATAATTCGATACATTTCTTAATTGTCTTAAAACCAAGATTTTTTTTAAAAATATGTAAATGGCACTATCATGCAACATTTTTGGTTTCAACTCAGTGCACATTGTGCTGCTGCTTCTTCGCTGCTGCGTAGAATATATTACAAATATAGCGCTGTGTGTTTTTGTTGCTTTTTTTTGTTTGATCGGATTTCTTTCAATTCGATTTTGAGACGTCACCTATTTGGAATAGGGTTAAGAAAAAGTATGGAATTGCAAAAAGTCAAATGTGTCGGAAACTGTGTGGTTGTAACTGTGACATTTGTTTGTCTTTGTAGATGAAGTGGTTCAAGGGCTGGTCAATAGAGCGCAAGCAGGGCAAGGCCAGTGGTCAAACCCTGTTCAATGCTCTGGATGCCATCCTCCCTCCTGAACGTCCCACCCAAAAGCCCCTCCGTCTGCCATTGCAGGATGTCTACAAAATTGGAGGCAAGTATTTCTACTTTCTCATCTTCTAAAATCAACAATGGCTGCTTTCTTGATCCAAGGCGTACATTTCACAAGATAAAATGGCGTGCCACCCAACAAAAAAAGGCCACCAAAAAAATGTAGTGTTCATTATTCTTTCTGCAGAACATATCCTCAGCTATTTGCATATTTTTGTGCTCTTTCTGTAATGCTCCAAAATGCCACATAATGACGCAAAGCCCAGCCGGCCGGAACGTCATCATTTGTGTCAAGGAAGTATGTTAAAGCGGTAGTGAGTTGGGTTGTGTTATTTCCTATCCAGACAATCGCAACTTGTAAAATTCTTCACACAAATTCATGGAACACAACTGCAGGGTCGTGATGGCGTACAGTAATAATAATGATAATATATAATTGATTAAAAAAAAAAAAGGAATGAGGGGGCGGTGGAATGACCTGGGAATAATTTTCCAACCCCCCCAAAGTTGCACCGTGCAGACCCCTACAAGACTCGTTTGTTGATGCGTCACGAAGCTTATGAGAGCATATGCTAAGCGCCTCCCGCTCCCCGCTCAGGTATCGGAACCGTCCCCGTCGGCCGTGTGGAGACCGGCATCCTGAAGCCCGGCATGGTTGTCACTTTCTCTCCCACCAACCTGACCACCGAGGTCAAGTCCGTGGAGATGCACCACGAGGCCTTGCCCGAGGCCTTGCCTGGCGACAACGTCGGCTTCAACGTCAAGAACGTGTCGGTGAAGGAGATCCGCCGCGGGTACGTGGTGGGCGACAGCAAGAACGATCCTCCCATGGGAGCTTCGACTTTCAAAGCTCAAGTGAGTCAAAAGAAAAGTTTTGTGTTTATCTTTTATGTTCAGTAGATAATTCCCGTAACCTCATCTCCACATTTTTTTCTCGTGCTAGGTCATTATTCTGAACCACCCGGGCGAGATCGCCAGTGGCTACAGTCCTGTGCTGGACTGCCACACGGCTCACATCGCTTGCAAATTCACCGAACTCCTCGAGAAGATCGACCGTCGTTCTGGCAAGATGCTGGAGGAAAACCCCAAATGTGTCAAGTCCGGAGACGCCGCCATCGTCAACATGACACCAATGAAGCCCATGACGGTGGAGGCTTTCTCTCAGTACCCACCTCTTGGTGAGTGCCCTTTGGCAAGCCGCAACGTGGTGGCACAGGAAAGCACTCTTGAAAACGTTAACCCCCCCAATCTAAAAATATTCCATCATCTAGAATTAACAAAAAACTTTTTAGGAATAAATTATTTTTACTGACCATTTTACAACATTTGTCAAATTTGTCATAAAATTTGACATAACATCCTGACATAAATGGCATACAGATGATTTTATTTTGAAAACAAAAAAGCTACTGAAGTGCACATGTACATGCACATGTGGTAATGATTCTCTGTAATTTCTCCGAACATCCGAGGCTGAATTTTGAGCCTCTTCCTGAATACAAAAGTCTTCCCTTCTCATTCGAGAGAAATCAATCTCAAGGATAAGACAAAACTCTGGAGCCATCTTGTGGCATAAAAGGGCCATAAATGTATCTCGAATCTCCAATCATCATACTGTACTTCATTGCAATGAATTGAAATGCCATCAAACTACTCCAGTATCTCCCGCATTTTTTTTTGTATATGTATATTTTTAAATAAAGTAACGCAAACTCAATTCAGTGGACATTATGTTACTCCTACTGGTGTTTTGGCCACCCGTGGGTAGTATAATACAGACATGATTTTACACGGATAAGGTCAAAATTCCTCAGTAAACCACTGTAATAGTAGCCATTCTTCAGAAAATAAAGAATATACACCTGTGTGAGGATTGTTATATTTTGTAAAAATACATTCAAAGACATTTTTAAAGGGTAATAATGCTGCAACCGCAAACCTAACACACCCTTGCTTGTCATTGCAGGCCGTTTTGCCGTGCGGGACATGAGGCAGACGGTGGCCGTCGGTGTCATCAAGTCAGTGGATAAGGCCCCCCCCACCAGCGGGAAGGTCACCAAGGCCGCACAGAAGGCACAGAAAAAATGAATCGGCATCATGCGGAGTGCGCAACAGAAAGTCGCCGGCGTGTCCTCCAACTGGCCGTTTTCTCCTTTTATCAGTTCACTCCTCAAGGACTGGCTTCTGCTTATTAAAAATCACTGGAAAAGTGTCCGTAGGAAAGGAGGACATGCCTTCCTTTTTGGAATAAATGCAGTCTTACTGTTACATTGAAGTCAGAAAAATAAACACCTGATGTGTGACCAAATCAAGTTTCTCTTCTTTGTCTGTTCTAAGGGAACATATTAGAACGTCTCATCATTTGCAGTCTGTTAACCAGTGTATGAATATATATCGAATTTTCAGACGACTGGCCGAATCTAATCTCACCACCACCTCTCAATAACATGAACACAAACTCAAAAATAAATGTTCATGTCCCCCAATAGTTGTTGAGCATCCTTGGGTCTCTTGAAAGGAGCTACCTGTAGATAAATCCGAGACATTCTTAAATCTGAGCTGTTCTTGGTAACATCCATGAATAATATACATACCGTGTGCAAATAAACAGAAAGGCAACTTGTTGGAAAGATGCTTGCCTGGTTGCAGACTACTGTTGAGGTGCCCTTGAGCAAATTATGATACAGTAATATTCATACAAAATGGGAAGTGCAATACTGCTGTCCAATTCCAAAATGTTCAGTATATAAAACTGTAGATATGATTATAGTTAATTCACATGAATTGTAGGGCGCACATGGACAAACGACCATTCGCACACATCGACAATCACACCTAGGGACAATTTTTGACTCAGCATGACTCAGGTCTGATCTTAGTTTTACTGTTTGGTGCCTTCTACCATCTTTCTTACTGATTTATAGCTTTATTGTTGTATATATGTTAGTTGCTCCATGTACAGCACTTTGTATGCAGCGATGGCTGTTTGAAAGTGCTCTATAAATACAGTTGAGTTGAGTTATATTAAACTGCCATGCATGTTTTTGGAAAATGGGAAAAAACCGGAGTACAGTACCTGGAGAAAACCCACACAGGCACAGGGAGAACATCCAAACTCCACAAAGGAAGGCCGAACCTAGAATCAAACCCTGCACCTCTGCATTCTGAGGTGGACGTGCAATTCAGTCGACCGCCCTTGTATGAGTCAATACATTTTTAATTATTTTTATAATAATTCTTTTCGTTTGTATTAGATTAATACAAACGTGGAACCGACGTTTCATGACGTGATCTTTTGTCGGACTTTCCGGGCCGCACGTACATATAAATACTTTCACCGGAAGTGCTACGTTCTCTTCCAGCGATCCAACATGGTGGTGAGTAGCGCATCAGCGCATACGAATGAACCACTACGAAGACGCCGTCGAAATCCGCAAACATCGGAGTTGCGGACACGTATGAGCGGCCGTTTCGTTCACGGATAATTAGATACTCTTTTCTTCGAAATATTTGAAGTCGTATTATACGACGATTGACAGGTTTAAATTCCCGGAAATACGGAAAGTGGCTAAGGCCAGTTGCCTGAAAATGGAGCCCAAACTTCGCTAATCGTAAACAAGAAAAGTTCACGTTTATGACGCGATTCGCAGCAACGGGTCCAGTTGACCTTTGCGTTATTTATTTATTTTGATTTGACAACAACACGTCGCTTTTAGCCTACCTCTATTGCGCGTTAGTGCTATATGGTGAAGCGAGCAGCGGGGATTTGTAGGGCATGTACGCCAATGGTTCTAAACCTTTATTGAAACATGCACATGCTTCACGTTAGAAAAATCTTCAGCCACACTTTCAAATAAAAAGGACTCTGCCTATATCCGGAGATAATGATCCCAATTAATGCGTAGCCTGAAATCTGGGAACTAACAATAGGTGGTTTTACA
This sequence comes from Hippocampus kuda, assembly GCA_901007745.1. NCBI lineage: Eukaryota > Metazoa > Chordata > Actinopteri > Syngnathiformes > Syngnathidae > Hippocampus > Hippocampus kuda. Next base: position 53,947 of record CAAKHF010013448.1, read on the forward strand.
TCTTAAATATGTTTAATTTTCTTGAAGAGCATTTGTTGTTCTGCCTGTCTTTATACGTCCCTGTCATAGATGACGAATTAATTAAATATATTTTTTGATCCTCCAAAATTTGCAGGCAGATGTGCATAGCAGTGAGCTGTCATTGTCTGTTTTGCTGAAATGCGTCCAATGTTGTTTTGTCAGGAACAAGGTGAGAAGAAGGAGAACTCCATGAAGGAGTTGCGCATCCGCAAGCTCTGCCTGAACATCTGCGTGGGGGAAAGCGGCGACAGGCTGACCCGAGCTGCGAAAGTGTTGGAGCAGCTTACAGGACAGACTCCCGTCTTCTCCAAGGGTGAGCGGTCCGGCTGCCTAACCCAACGGGGATGACGGCACCCTCTGCGGCGTTAAAAGCTAAAGTTGAATGTTTTTGTCTTTAAAACCCCCCGAAAGAGATGAAGCAAAAGCATTGTTTGATGTCAGCAGATCATTGGTGCACCACAAGGGATTTGCAACGTTGCAATCAGAAATGGAACTTTATTTGGTTTGAAAGTCGAATGTTCCTAACAAAAAAAGTTTAGTTTACTCCTAAAAAAATTGATTTTTTTGATAATCACCGTAAATATGCCAAACTCCCCAAGTGTGGACATTACCAGATTCTCCACAGTCTTGAACGTAGCACGTGAGCTACAAAGCGAGACGGGTTGGATAATGACAATAAGTCACCCTTGCTTGCTTCTTTTTCCACCTCTCATCTTTTGCCGTTTGCATCTGTTGCAGCTCGCTACACCGTGAGATCGTTTGGCATCCGCAGAAACGAGAAGATTGCCGTGCACTGCACCGTCCGCGGTGCCAAAGCCGAGGAGATCTTGGAGAAAGGACTCAGGGTGTGTTTGTGTGTGCGCGTGCGGCTGACGATTGCAAGCTGAGATATCACTTTCTACTCCCCTCTCTTATGTTCAATATTTGACACTGCCTTTTCCAACATGTCTTGAAATCAGCTTCTCAAGAGGTCCCATGGGGGCCACGCTGCAAAGTCGACTTTTTTTTCGTGGGCAGAATACGAACCATTTTGCTATGAAGGGACTTTCAAGTGAAGCGTCACTTTATGCTGCAGGTGCGTGAGTACGAGCTGAGAAAAAACAACTTCTCCGACACCGGAAACTTTGGCTTTGGCATCCAGGAGCACATCGACCTGGGTATCAAGTACGACCCCAGCATCGGCATCTACGGACTCGACTTCTACGTGGTACGTAGACTTGGGGCGTGGGCTCGTCTTTTGTTCTTAGGTCGGCTTAATTTTTTGTGACTAAACTGTCGCGTTCAGGTTCTGGGGCGACCGGGTTTCAGCATTGCTGACAAGAAGCGGAAACGCGGCCGCATCGGCTTCAAGCACCGCATCCGCAAAGAGGAGTCTATGCGCTGGTTCCAGCAGAAAGTGAGTGCAGCACACGCCCGGCGGAAGTTGTCCAAATAACGGCACTTGATAACCGCTCGACCTTTCTTTGTCTTCTGTTCTTGTTTCAGTACGATGGCATCATCCTCCCTGGCAAGTAAAGGACCACCTGGAACATCTTTGTAAGAAAGAAATAAAAATTAGAAAAGATTAGACTGGTCCTGTCTTTATTTTCATTGCTGTAGTCATGAGCGGTCTTGATCAGAAAAAGTCACAAATGTGCAAATAATTGCACAGATATGTACTGTTGTTGCTTGCTGGCACAAAGTTCGATTTGTTTGGTTACTTTTGCCTTTAAAAAAAAATATACATATAAATGTCTTACGAATTATGTCATTGAAAGCGTGGCTTTCGAAACTTGATTTAATGTGAGATTCATTTCCCAGCATGCTCTTGTGAGGACAATAGAGAAGGCAGGGGTTATTTTGTTCAGTTTGGCTTTTATTCGCTGAAACCTCAAAATGTGAGTTGATTTTTCTGATAAGTCACGTTGGTGTCTCACTGTAGTTCACACAAAGTTTCACTTTTTTTATTTTTATGGCAGGACTTTATTCTTCCTCTCTTATAATGTCATAAATAATACATGAACTTTTCCCTTTCCAATGTAGTCTCCTGTGCTGACATCGAAGTCTTTGTGAACCTCAGAGACACAACAACCAAAGTGATATTCTTGTCATTGGGCCGATTGGCTCCACATTGCAACCGCTTGCGACTCTTCTTCCCGTTTCATCTTTTGTCATCCTTTCTTCAGCTTTCTGCTTCCTTGCTCTCGGGAGATTCCCCCTCCACAAATTTTTCTCATTTTCATCCCTCTGAGAACATGCCGAACTCACAACTGCTCCTTGATTCATCATCTTCTTTTTTTAGGAGAGTGATTTTTAGTACATTTGAGAATGACGACTTCCATCTTTAATTTTAGCCAAATTTAGTTTTTAAGGGACAAGCCGAAAGTCACAACATTGCATTTCATTCTTTAAAAAATTGTATGCACTTTATTACATACAGATTATGAAAAGAAAATTTAGCTTTTTTTTTTTAACTAGCCTTCTGTTTTGTTTTGTTTTTTTTTAGCTTTTGACCATTTGCCCTAATTTATTTTGTTGTATTTTATTCATATCGTATTTATTCATATCCTACTATTGATTTCCCCTCAGGCGGTTATAATTTGAATCCCGTTTACTGGTAATTCTTTTAAGATTTGGATTATTAACCGTAATCTGATATTTTTTATTTCAGATATATTTATTCATCCTCATTTTGATATCATTTTCTAATGTTAAAATTTGGAGTTACCCCCAATTGAATCTGTTCTCTTGCATTGTAAGACCTGAGTATGATTTACCCCAAATTAATGATTTTGTGCTTTATTTTTCAAAGGTTTTGATTACCCTAATTTGAGCCACTGGGAATTTGACTGGGCCAATTTAATTTGTGTGATTTTTCTGTGGCGATTTTTGTAATGATTTTTTTTAGGATTTTTTTTCTGATGACTTCACTCAATCAAGGATCAGTTCCTATTTTGACCTGTAGGGAGCAGTCAGCACTCTTCCTGATCCACTTCTGCAACAACTGGGCCAACTCCTCTTTCCAAGATGGCTGCCCCATCAATCTGCACTTCACGAGCATAAACGGCCCGGAAAGTGAGATTCCGAGCCTGAAAGACCACTCGTAAAGTAGGTCGCACTTTAGCTTGGGTGCTGTCGCCTCTGTATGTTACAAGTGAATGTAATCATGACATTTGTGACGACTGGTTGGATTTGGACCACTTCTTTGCAAAAGTGTTATTTTTATTCATTTTTTTTCCTAATTGTAGTTTGTTTCTTTCAGGCAGAGTTGATGACTAGGATTGCACCCGTGACACGGAAGACAATCACAGCACCTCATTTGTAAGTGAAAGTGCAAGCAAAATGATTCAAGCCCCAAATCATATTTGGTAAATGCTAAAAGCGGTCAAAAACAGTCATTTGAGTTGGGACAACTTTTAAATCTAAATTATAGCCATTGAGAGCAACAATGTTAGCACGACGAAGCAAGCAAGTTGTTTTCAGCCAAACAATTTGCGGAGTTGTTTTTACTTATATCTTTAAGTGGGCAGGGGATGTTGCAAGGTACAATTAGTTTTGGATCGTCTTATTTCTTTGTTAAAATTGCGGGAAAGCCAATTTTTACATTCAAAATACATAAATTAGTTTGTTGCTTTGAAATTCTTTTTACAGGGTATCCAGAAGCATTGCCATATAAAGCCACTCTGCGGTTAATTGCAGACATCAAATGCTCAATTGGTCTCCTGCTAAACGACAACAACAGTTAGCCCACTCTTGTTCTCAGTGGCTCAGCTGATCCGTTATTTGTATTTCTTCGAGTTTACCCAAACCAGTTGTTTTAGTATTTCATGATTCTCTGATCCTATTGTAGTTTTTTTTACTGCACTTCATTACTCTGAGATTTTGTTCTACCCCTACGTTCTCAATACGCTACGCGATTCCATTCCAAATGGTTTATCTCGTGCTGATTTCCGTTGGTGATGAATATCATGTTGAGCAGAGATGCTGGCCCGGATGCCCTCGACAGACGTCCTCTTTACGCCGTGACGCTTTGTGGTGGCGGCACGCTGCTTTCCCGGCTTCGGTTCTTCCCGGCTGGCTGCTGCTGTTGTGGCTGCGACTCCTCGTGGGCCGGCGTGTTGCGGTGTTGCTGGCGGCGCGGCGCCTGCCGCGGCGGCAGAGCCAGCGCGCAGCACGACACCCCCACCGTGGGTTCGGGCAGGTCCTCGGCGCGGGCCCAGGTGTCCGTAGCCGGGTGGTAGGTCTGGACGGCTGCCTTGTAGCGCTTCTCCGCTTCGTTCCAGCCTCCGATGAGGTACAGCTTCTCGGGCCCCAGAGTGGACAGGCCGGCCGTGCTCACCCCCAGGGGAAGCGGGGCGGCGCGACTCCATGCCCCGTCGCCCTCAGGGGAGAACACCTCCACGGCCAGGACGTCCACCCGCTCCCCCCCAGGCCCCAGCTGGCTGCCGCCCACCACGTACACCTTGCCGCCGAGAGTGGCGGAGCAGTGCCAGCCACGGGGCGTCTCCAAGGCAGGCTTGTCAGTCCAGGTGTCGCCCTCCACGCTGTAGCAGGCCACAGAGCGCGAGTAGGCGCAGTTGATGTAGCCGCCGGTCACCAGGATGTCGCCCGACGGTAGCGTGGCGCTGGAGTGGCAGCAGCGTGGCACCTCCATGGGGGCGCGCATCTGCCAAGCGTTGGCCGAGGGCAGGTAGCTCTCCACAGTGGCCAGCAGGCCCTCCATGTTACGGCCGCCCGTGGCGAAAAGGCGCCCCCCGCTGGCTGAGAGCGAGAAGTGCGTGCGGCGTTGCCGCATGTTGGCCAGGTGGAGCCACGTGTTGAAGCGAGGGTCGTACCTTTATGGTAAGACAAAACAATATGGAGTGTTACTGATCACGGCTTTTCATCATTTTCTTTCACTAACTTGATTATTTGATCTAGTTTCTGTTTTTCTCTTGCAACATTATGAGAACCTAGTTGTGTTTTATGTAAAAATTTGCAATATTACGAGAAGCTTGTGGAGGCTCTCAGTCGTACAGGAAAGTTCCATCGTAGAAAAGGTTCCGTCAGTCGTCATCTGTACCTGTGGGTAAAAAACAAAAAGGACGTTTCGCTTCTCTCACAGAAGCTTCGTCAGCGGTAGACAACTCTGAAGTCTCCGTGAAGACTCCGGGAAATTGCTCTGCGCTAAAAAGCTGAGCGTGGCCTATTTGAGGACTGGGTGGGGATGGTTAGTCACGCCCCTAGGTGAAGAGGCCCATTGATATCTAAATTCCCTATCGTTGGGTCTTGATTAGGCCTAGGTCTATTCAGCCCTAGCCCAAACAATAGGCCTAATCAAGACCAAGCTTTTTAGCGCAGAGCAATTTCCCAGAGTCTTCACGGAGACTTCAGAGTTGTCTACCACTGACGAAGCTTCTGTGAGAGAAGCGAAACGTCCTTTTTGTTTTTTGTTTTTTACCCACAGGTACAGATGACGACTGACGGAACCCTTTCTACGAATATTACGAGAAAAAAATCATACCAATACATTTGCAGTATTACAAAAAATGCACCGAAATTAAATAAAATTTTATTATGAGAATCAGACAATTTCATGGGGAAAAATCAATATTGACAGAATAACTGTTTCAGAGAATAATTAAGTACCAAAAACTTAGAGTGACTGGGCAAAATTTGCAATGTTAAGAGAATAAAGTCAATTTTCTTTCCCTTACAATTTGAACAGCGTTGTTTTTTTGTAAAACCATTTTACGTGTTTTTCTCGTCCGTGTGTCACCTGCTTAGAGTGCTGACGGCGTGCTTGGCCTGGTTGCGGGCGTCGTTCTGGTCCTCACCACCCGCCACGTACAGGAAGCCATCCATGACCGCCACACACTGGTTGAAGCTTTTGGCCGGCAGCTGCGTGAGGTGACGCCAGGCTGCGCCTCCCTCGCGGGGCTCCCGCCAGAGCACCTGGATAATGGTCGAGGTCAAAGGTCAAGATGGGATTTCAGTTTGATGGGCAATCGGATGATTGACGACTGACCTCACGGCTCAAAGCGCGTTCGGTAAGAGACGGCCGCCCGCCGACGGCGATAAGAGCTTGTTGGCTGCCTCGGACCTGAGTCCGGCGGGACTGCAGGGAGTTTTGTTGGTGGGGCAGCAGGTGGTAGTTCATGGCGTCCACCAGCAGGCGGTGGCACTGCGGGTCCTGCATCATCCGGGGCACTGTCTGGATCTGGCTCACCAGCTCGCTCGCCGGGATAGTCTCCAGGCGCACGTGAGACAGCAGCGCCGCGGCGTATGGCTGACGGGATGTCTCGAAATCCAGCCACTTCATGGCCAGCTGGGAAAACGCGCCGGCAAAACACAAAAGTGCGTCATGTAAACTTTCGTTTCGCTTTTTTTCTCTTGTCATCGTACAGTTTTTACGAAGGGCTACACCGAAATGATGGAAATGACAATTCATAATCTGACTAGAAATAGTCTTTTTTTTTTTTTAAGGAGAAATTCCTAGTAATACGAGAATATAACGATTTGCGATTTCATGAGAGCTATTGTTTTTTTTTTTTTTACAAAACATTTGCAGATTATGAAAACAATAAACTTATTTTGTTCTTAAAAATGTATTTGTTTAACTCAACAGTTTCTCATAATATTCCAACATTGAAAAAAATGTCTCCAAAACAGTTTTTAAGATGAATAATGACCCAAAAAAAAACCCCCGACAACACCACAACAAAATTTAACTTTAATAAAAAATTTTTGTTGTATTTTCTATCAGAAAATATGGCTTTTCTCTGAAGATGACTACTTTTAAAATTTTTTTTAAAAACATTTTTTTTAACTTGTAAGATTGACTTTCAAAAAAAAAGGAATTAATTTTATTTTACTAAGATAGCAATTCTTATTTCTCAATTGGGCTTTTCTCAAAACATTGACTGTTTTCTAAAAAGCCCCCAAATTTTAAGATTATAACTCCCCCCCACTTGAATAATTCCAATGTATTTTTTGTCATTTTTTCAAAACGTGCAGCTTTACTCTCATAAAATTGTGACTTCAATTTCGCAAGAAAATATAATTTTATCCTTCTAAAATTCCAACTCGTCCCGCTCGAAAATGTTGCGCTCTTCTCACCGGTGCAACTCTTTAACCTTCTTCAGCTGTTTGATTTCGTTCGAAAGCGCTCGGTGTCACAAGCCAGAGCAGCAGCTGCTCTCGGTTCTGATTTGACGCTCGGATGAAAATAGACGCGAGGCCGCCGAGCCCTGTAGGAAATTCCTCGCCCATTGAAGCGCGGATCGAGTTGAGGATTGTTTGACGTGGGGGGGACGGTCTGCACTCTCCCGAGTCACGTTCTGTTGTGACACAGTGACAGCCGCACATATGATTCACTTGTTGTTGTTATGCTTTCCATAGTCTGTATTTTTTTTCGATGTAAAAAGTTGCATTTTTTTTTTTTTTTAAATGGGCAGATTTGCTGACATTCTGATTAGACGTCATTTTGTGAAAAAAGGCACACCTAAGTAACTCGGTAACTATCAGTAATTGTAACTAAGCAAATGTAAGTGTAACTAAATAAAAAGTAATTGTCACTTAAAGTAACAAAAATGGTAACAGGAAGCAAAAAAAAAAAAGGTCATGAAAAGACTACTGGAACAGCTGAACTTTATTCGGTGTTTATCGGGGACGCTTTGATTTGTGGCAGATGTGTGCCGACTTTCATTCAACACGTGGGATTGGTTCTGGACTAACTGCACCTAGTAGAAAGGAACTGTTCTGCTTAATTTTGTTTTATATTCAGTAACATTCTTGATAGTTTGAATAAGATTGGAAAATTCAGAACATTGCCACATTCCCTATTTTGTAACTAACAAAAAATTTCGGAAAAGCCTACTAGAACATCTGAAGTTCACTTGTTTTTAGAAAAATACCTTTTTATTTATTTATTTTGATAATGAAGTTACAAATTTTTCGAAGAGAAGGGATTTTGTAAAAAAATAAAACAAAATACGAGCATAAAAATCTGCTGTTTCCGAGCAGACTCTTTCAACGTGGATTGCAGGCCGTGTGGAAAAGCATACCTGGAAGGCGACGACCTCAGAGGGCAGCGCCAGCGAGTCGTCCTGCAGGAAGGCGCAGATCTGCTCCAGCGTGAGCTGCGTGAACAGCGGCGTGTCGGCGAACTGCACAAAGTTGTCCAGCACGAAGCGACGGGCGGCTTCGCACACCGGCGGCAGGCCGTAGGCGGCGGCGATGTTCCACACGTACACGCACGTCTGCACGTTGAGCTCGGCCAGCAGGAAGTCGGTGCACATCTTCAGCAGCTGCGGGATGTGCAGCGTGGACGCCGCCGACACCGTGCAGCCGATGGTGTACAGGGACATGTGGACGCGGCCCAGGTAGGCGAACGTGATCACGTTGGCCAGACCTGACGGTGGGATCCCAATCAACCAATCGCATTCAAACTCATGCGAAATGGCAAGTTGGTCAGTCAGCAAGTTCAGAATAAAGCAATCAAATTCAAAATCATGATTTATGTGAGTCAGAACAGACCTGCCAGCAGTTACGGTGCCCCTACTTAAAACTAAATCAATTTCAGCTGTTCGTGTAGGCTTTTTTCCCCCCTACATTTTTTGCATACTTTTACTTTAGTGACTTAATTGCAATGGCGGCCCGGTAGTCCAGTGGTTAGCACGTTGACTTCACAGTGCAGAGGTACCCGGTTCGATTCCAGCTCCGGCCTGCCTGTGTGGAGTTTGCA
>CAAKHF010013450.1:0-18653 GCA_901007745.1 Hippocampus kuda
TCCTGCCCCACATGTCTGCTTCCACTGCTCTAGATCTACATGTATTTGAACGACAATGCAATAAGCAGGTTTGTTCTGGCCACAGGCATCACTACCTGACCCCCTGCCTGTGGCTGTTTGACTGACAGCTGCGGTCCCGCCTAATTGCATTACCCTCCCAGGTGATTGGCTCACACCCCGGGGGCTCATTTGTCAGGATGCATTGTGGTAACGATGTAAATTAGCAGACATATATGTCACTCAGCCTGCCAGCGCCCTGCTGATTGGCCCCGCTGTGCTCATGTGCCCGGCCCCCAGCCGAGGGAGTCAGCTCATTGGTCTTTGGGGATCGAGGATTTCCCCCAGAAATAGGGCTTTGCGGATCGGGCATCCCTGTGGGCTGATATTCTTCATCCTCCCACCTCTTTACCTGTCAGTCAAAATACAGGGACGGATCCCTGTGGTTTCGCTGTGCTCTCAGAGATACACATTTACACACCCACCCCTAGAGAGTAATGTAGGTGGTATAGGCACCTTTAAGAGCCTCGTGTTGGCTCGGGCACTAAACTGTCAGAAAATAGGCTGATATGAAAGTGTGCGCGTGTGTGTTACCTATAATAGAGCGAAAGGCCACAGGCTTCTGTGCCGTTTTCCCACTGCTTACCCAGCGTGCCTTAGTTTTGTCCTCTATCAAAACCAGACTTCTTCACAAAGCCCAAACAACAGTGAGACTAACATATAGACTAAAATAGACACACACGCACACACACACACACACACACACACACACACACACGAGTGCGCGTGTGTGTGTCTAGCACTCCTGTTGAGTTTTTAAAAGGCTTGAACAAAGTGTAGATTCTTTGTTAAACTTGTTGTATTTATACTAGTGGGACTATGAATAAAGAATAAATAATGTCAGCATCAGCATGAATCAATACTCTTACAGATAAACAATCACCCGGCCCAGCACTCGGCCCGTGATCAATGCTTTACTCTGAGTTATTGTCTTCATATTAACAAGTGAAGTGCTCCCTGAGGAACGCGTGTGAATGGGGAAAATGAGTCCGCTGCAAAGCTCTCAACAGGACCCGGCCGTTGTTTTTACACCCTCCTTTGTCTGATTCCAGACGCGCCATCTCAAAAGCCTTTTTAGACAAATTTGGATTCACTGTAGGTGTTTCCGGGCTGCACAGTGTTCGACTGGTTACCATGTCGGCCTCACAGATTCCGGCTCTGGCCTTCCCGTGTGGAGTTTGCATGTTCTCCACATGTCTGCGTGAGTTTTCTCCGGGCACTCCGGTTTTCACCCACATTCCAAAAAACATGCATGGCAGGTTAATGCAACACTCTAAATTGTCCTTGGGTGTGAGTGTGAGCGCGAATGGTTGTTCGTTTATGTGTGGCCTGCGATTGGCTGGCAACCAATTCAGGGTGTCCCTCCCCTGCTGCTCGAAGACAGCTGGAATAGGCTCCAGCACGCCCACGACTCTTGTGAGGATAAGTGGTTTCGAAAACGGATGGATAGATGGATGGATGTAGGTGTTTCCAAACACTTGGTTCCTCATGAAACTCTAATTGACTCCTCTCACTGGTCTGAATGTCCCTCATATCAATTCTCTTTATTGATGAGTGTAGTCCCTGGCAGTTGAAATTCAGATTTTTTTATAATCCCCTCTTGCATTTTAGATTATTCATAAATCAATTCATGTGTTTATAGTAGCAGCTGGGGATGTTATTATTGATTCAGAGAGGAGGAAATATCAAAATAAATCAAGAAAAGTCCAAAGTAAGTTTTAATGAGCTCTTGTCATAGTGGGAAAAAAAATCACTTTGATATCAGAAGCATGACTCGACTTCATATCAAGAAACGTACAGTGCTTATTTTCCACCCATCCATTTTCCGATCCGCTTCATCCTCACAAGGGTCGCGGGGGGTGCTGGAGCCTATCCTAGCCGTCTTCGGGCAGTAGGAGGGGGGCACCCTGAACTGGTTGCCAGCCAATTGCAGGGCACATATAGAGGAACCACCATCCATGCTCACACTCACACCTAGGGACAATTTGGAGTGTTCAATTAGCCTGCCATGCATGTTTTTCGAATGTGGGAGGAAACCGGAGCACCCGGAGAAAACCCACGCAGGCCCAGGGAGAACATGCAAACTCCACAAAGGAAGGCCAGCGCCGGGATCGAACCCACGACCTCTGCATTATGAGATGAACGCGCTAACCACTGGACCACTGGGCCGTCATTGCACTTTTTTTTTTAATTTTATTTTTTTTTGTAATTTTGGTCTTGTTAAAAATATCAAGATTCATATCAACATTTATTTGTCCCACGCTGGGGAAATTTGCAGTCTACAGCAGCGAAATTGAGGGGGGTGGGGGGAGGTAGAAAAGAAAATGTTGCATGCACAAAATAAATAAATGTTTCAGAAAAAGAAATGTACACAGTATAGAATGCAATAAGTTGCATATTTGCATCTTATGCATACATAAGGTGGCTGTGCTATTTACAATGGTTACAGGTTTTCACGCATGTTTATTCAGCAGCCTGACAGCAGTCGGTAGGAACGAGCGGCGGTATCTCTCCTTCTTGCAGTGCGGGTGTAACAGTCTCTGGCTGAAGGAGCTACCCAGTGCTGTCAGGGCTTCAATACAAGTCGAGCCTTCTAGCACATAAAGCAACATCAAATTTGAGTGATTTTTTTTTTTTTTTTTTTTTGCAAGGCAGAGTTCGTAGAGCACAATCATAAGTGCCCCATAGGCCCAAAAAAACAATATTGATAACTTATCGGTCACATACACTTGGCCAGTGTTTTCCAAACCCCACCCGTCAAAACCATCTTAGCGAGTGAAAAGTTTACACCTACTTTTGGGCCTACCTTCTGCATCCAAAACAATGTTGTAAAAATTGTGAGATGCCCGCTGGCATATGTTGTGGTGCTCTATCACCATTTTACTCTTATTTCTGGTTAGATGAACTGATTTTTTTCCTCCATCTGTTGGAAGTGGAAGCTTACTATTGTATTTTTGGGCATATTTACGCACATGTTTGACATTAGAATGTGCTTTGCTGATGAATCACTGTCAATTAGTGATTGATTTAGATGTTTTTGGTGGATTTCAGTAAAACACTGGTAAATAAAAACAATTCTCAGGGCAAAAAAAAAAAACCCACCCCGTGACACAGCACATGTGCCAAGCACACAAGTTGATTTACTTTTCATTCAAGGTTGTAATGGGCTGCTGGGGTTGAGCGTGAGAAAGCAGGAGGTATGATGGGTAATTGCCGTGCCTCACGCACCGTCTGCAGGAGCTCTCTTTTACGAGATGGCAGCAGGGATGGAGGGTGAGATGAGAAGCTTGGAGGACGTTTGATTCTTCTTCTGTGCTTTCTTCAGAACACCGCATTTTTCTGCCAATAAGTTGAAGAAACAAAAGTTCCGAAACTATTTAGATGATGAAAATGTCTCTCAGATTTTGCCATGGGATGGAACTGGTTAGTGCCGCTGGCTTTTATGTGTTTCGGGGGCAATGATTGATTTCTGCGTTGTACCCCGCAGGCTTTGTCCCATATCTCTCCACACACACACACACACACACACACACACACACACACACACACACACACACACACACACACACACACACACACACACACACACACACACACACACACACACACAGAGTGGAGCATGTTGCAGTATTAATGAGACATTAATAAGACATGAGGAGAGACCCCCCTCTTACACGCTCACACAGGGATCACGCCTCCATACACCCACCCACCCCTCACTCCCCAGATGCTTCCTGTCTACAGATTACCCAGCTTTCACTGGGCTCTTGTTAAGTGGGGCCAGGAAGAGATTTAACCCCCTCAGCGGGAGCACACACACACGCGTGGGCGCTGTCACAAGACATCAGCTTGCCAATACGTTATCAAAATGTCTTCATTTTGGGCTTGACAGCCAATGGAATGGCAGGTGTTCGTGTGGATTGAATGATCATTTTTACACATTGGGAAGACCTTTTATTTGCTATTATTCATTTAAACCAGGGGTGTGTAGTCAGGGCAGTCAGATGAATGAATAAAAACGAAAGAAACAATTAATAAATGCAATTCTTTTCAATTTCAGAGTTCGGGTCTGTGCTTTACCTTTTTTTATTTTTAAACCAATAATGATTATTTTCATCAAAATTGTTGTCGTTGACAAAGGGACATCAAAAAATTGAAGGGGGCATGAAGAGGGAATTGATGAGCATAAAGTTTGAAATCTCCCAGTATTTATATTTAGTTTTGCTGATCACAGGAAACTGCATCTAAAAGGTGAGGCTGACTGTGTTCGACCTTACTGAAGGAGGCATACGAGACGAGTGAAAATTTCTGCTGTTCTTTTACACAGAGACGTAGCTTGGTAAATGCGACAAATTTCATGGCCACTTATGGTATATGTGCGAATCAAAAGCTTATATTTATACATGAGGGCGGAACAATATTGGAAAACCAAAACAAGAAACCGGCAACTCATTGTTTTTAGCTTTTACTAGTTGGTAGTTAACAACAAGATCATGTGTTTGTGTTTATTTTGTCGGTGCTGATGATCATGATGGTGAAATTAAAACCTGGTTTCATGCTTAGAGCTACATAATGCCTGAGAAAATGTCCTCTACATTGGTCAACAGTTGATAAGCAAGCTATTGTATATGCACAGGAAATGGCCGTGGGTTGATTTGTGACCTTATGTGTGTTTGTGTTACAGGCCTCAGCGCCCTCTGGCCCGGGCGCCGCCCCTCTGGGCTCGCAGGTTCACGCCGCCGCTGTCAATGGCGACAGGAACACGCTGCACAAACTCATCACAGGTAAACAACATACAACTCGCTCGAGGTGCATAACTGTGAGGAGGCCAAAAGTCCTGCTCTTGAAAATAATTTTTTCCAACAATTGGACAAAAACTTACTCAAAAAGGAGTTTTTTCCTACCTACACAGACAAGAGTGTTTTCGCATTAGTATGTAATACCGCACTGCTTTATTGATTTCTGCAAGGAAATTTTGTGCAGAAAGGTCAGAGGGCAAGTTAAGCCTAAGCAAAACACCCATGCGGCCACTACAGAATGAGGCTTTTTGCACAACAAAAAAAAACACACACACAGTAGATCCTCGCTTCGATAAAGTCGTCAATGATACCTTGTGTTCAAATATGAAAACAAATATGCACACAAGTGAGTCACAGTGTGATAGTATATTAGCGAATAAGTGCATTCAAGGCCCCCGGGTACCAAAATCCATTCATTTGTGTATGTGTGTATTTGTGCGTATAGCAGAACCAGTCCTCCGGGACCGTGAGGATCAATTTGGCCGCACCCCTCTCATGTACTGCGTGCTGGCTGATCGCCTAGACTGTGCAGAAATTCTGCTAAAGGCCGGAGCCTCAGTCAACAAGACCGACCACAGCCAACGCACGGCTCTGCACCTCGCCGCACAGAAGGCACGGCCTACGCTGACCCCCCACACGCACACTCTTAGGCACACACGCTCATACACACACACACACACACACACACACACACACACCCACACACACACACCCACACCCACACACACACACACACACACACACACAATCGAGCTGGCAATCCTCCACTTGAAGCCATTGCTCCACTTGGAACTACTCCAGACAGTTAAACTCTCACTTGGGTCGATTGATCTGGCGTGGAGCAGAGTAGCTGATCAAATTGTCTGAAAATGTACATCACAAACAATCATGATTTATCTAAATCGGTAGTCTTACTTCATTCCATGATTCTCTTTCTTTCTTTCTTTCTTCTGTCTGATTTGAAATGACCACAATGTATCCCCTGAGGGGATCGTCTGCGTTCTCTTACGTACGCCAGTGTGCAATTGAGAAGTTCAAACGCAAAAGCAGACATCTCCATTTTTTTGTTGATGCCGAAGCTGTGATAGGCAATCTGTTCATAGACATGCCTCTATTTTAGTCTAAATAAAGCGCTCGCCAGCTTTTGCACTTAAACTCGTTGGTAACAAGTATACAGAGTACAGGATGAATTTAAAAAAGCCTGTCAAATTCCGATTTATTCAGATTGAAATATAATGATCCTATAGGAAATAATCTGCAATTATGTACACAATTGTTTGATATTTAGCATAAGACACATTAAAAAATGTCTTAAAAAAACAAATAATATGAAGTTTAGATTGACACGGTCGAAGAGAAATTCTCTTAACCTTATGTTTACTTTTTTCGGTTAAAGTTTGTAGTAGAGCGTCACACAGGAGCGCTCTGTCATATTTTGACTAACAGCATGCTGTTTCAGCACAACATCCTCATCAGCCAATTCGTTCTCAATGTGCATCTCTCAGCATGTTATTGTTGATTATTAATGCACTTTATTACCGTCTCTGCATGTAATTATGTAAAATCCCACATGCTCTCGTTCGAAATTAGCTGGCGTAACGTGAATCTCAATGTTTAAGACTGCGCTGTGGCCACTCTTCTCTCACATGGCAACTACTTTGTAATTGTATTCAGCAGACAAGCATTTCTGATGAAAGTAATTGGCATTTGGCACCGTATAAAACTATCAAAGGTATATGTGGGTATTCATTTATTTGTATAGATTATATTTCATATGAAGAGGCCACTTACATTTCGAAGGAATGACTTTGTGGGGAGTCTCTGGCAGTGCAACGTCTCGTCACCAATAAAAACACATTTTTATTTATAACTGGGATACTTCTTGTCAGGTGCTGCTGACTTGAAGTCTTTAAAATCAGTTGGCCCCTCCTAGAACAACTGACTGTCTGCAGATACACACGGAGACACACTGATCACACTTTTGAATTGTTTTTACTACTTTAATTTTTCATGTATTATTTCTTAAGAACCTTGGCGTGAATATCTGCTACGAAGCAACCTATATTTATAGCAAGCGCAAATCTGGTGCAAAGTACAGTATTTTCGTAGCCGGCCGCAGTTAGGAATGGGCGTTTGCACCGTAGTGAGAGTGAACACAGTTGACTTACTTCCTGGCCAATGAAAGCGGCTCCGCTCACTCCCTTGAAATTCAGCACAGGAAATGTACACACCCACAGTCTGTTACATTGCAGAAACAGTAATAGACTTGTGGAGTCCATGTAGAACAGGGGTGGCCAACCAGTCAGAGACGAAGAGCCAATTTTTTTTTACTGTGTTACTGCAAAGAGCCACATCATACATTTCCTCGCGCGAGCGCGCACACACACGCACACATGCACACACACATGCACACGCACACACCCATTTCCTCCTCCCACCGGGATTGATGATAGGCTGACGTGGTACGTTCTGTGTATTTAGCGCCTTCGTTTGAATGGCATCGCCACTGCCGAGGTGTTTTCGACTCTTTTCACGTGAAAGCCCGGGAGCCGCATTGAACCAGCCAAAGAGCCGCATGCAGCTCGCGAGCCACGGGTTGGCCACACCTGATGTAGAAGATCGAAGCGTACAAAGTACATTTGTAGGCAACTGCAAGCCTTCCACCTTAATCATGTTTGACCATGCATGCTACCCCCCCCCCCCCCCCCCCCCAACACACACACACACACCCCTCCATAGCTGTGCCACGGACCAGTGGGGTGTTTAAAAACACCCTAATAAAGAATAAAGAGAATGAAGATAATAGTAATTATCACAATGCGTTCAATACATTTGTTTCTACGAGGATTCAGAGGGCCTGATGCACATTGATGACTTCTGAAAGAAATACAATGACATCCATCAAACCTACCAGTGGACTAAAGAATCTGTCTTCCTGCACATCGATCAAAATCACAGAAATGGCGTCACAACACCAGCGCCACAACTTAGACTTGCTTTTAGCCAAGTCTACTTTCTGTCACCAAATTTTCAGGTGCATCTTCACAAATATGGCATTGTCAGAATGAATGTTATTCTGAAGACTGTCATTTGGTGCATAGTTGTTAGCAGAAGGTTGTTAGTCTAATTGTGTTTTGAGATAACCTGGCAACCAGTCCAGGGTGTACAATCAACCTAGCATGCATGTTCTTTGATTGTGGGAGGAAGATGGAGAAAACCCATGGCAGCATGAACAAAACATGCAAACTCCACACAGTGAGGCCTGAGATGAGGTGACAGCCCACCCTATACCACCAACTGAATACACATACTCTAGGTATTACAGCACGATGATTCATTGATCTACAGACGCATCTTAGGAGGAGACATGCACAAGTGAAGAGACTCTCCACTTTTGTGAGATGTTTGTATGCGGCCTTAGTTGAGATCTTTCCTCAGCTGAGTATCCCGTCACTGTTAATTACTTTATTTTGCTTCCGTTGTACTACTTCTATTTTGGTGCTCCTGAGCTACTTTGCATGAAACTGCCATGATCGTTAAGAAGAAAAATGTCATCTTGTGTAGTGACTAAATGATCATGACTGTGGCATTGTGTTGTATATATTTATGCTCCTCTACCTGTGTGAGTGTTACTGTTTGTACCCGTAAAGCATTTTACTGTTGATTGTGTTTATGGAAGGCAGCCAGTGTTGCACTGGCAGCTTGGAAATTCAACAGTGTGTTGACACGAATATGGTCGAGTAAAAAAAGGTAACATTTTTACAGACGACAATATTGTAAAAACAATACACAATCCCACAGAGCTGCAAAAAAAAAAAAAAAACCCCAGAAGAAACTATAATATGTCTGCCACTTCGTGATGTTACTTTGTGAAGGAACACAATCAACTTGCACAGCAACGATGATCGTACCTTAATCTGCCTTACTTATTTTGTGTGAGTGTACCCGATGTGTTTGCACTTAGATGGAAGTGGTTTGACAACAATTTACATGTCTGAATGCGGACAATATTGTGGTCGACACGTCAAACTCCCAGAGCACAAAGAAAAAAACTTTCCCTTCTTCACAATGTTGTGTGAAATAGCAATGTGTTCAAAGCGCAGATCAGACCAGAAGATAGACTGAAGCATCAGCTGGTCAGAGCAGCAGTAAAAGTGCCTGATTGTTACAGTTCGATGAATACAGTGGTGTCTTTTAGTCAAAGCAAGTCATTGACATTTTAAAGCAACCCTGCTAAAAAAACAAAACTAAAACAAAAAAATAAAATAAAACTGAGGAGGATAGCTTCTTCACAATACCAAATTATGAGACGAAGCAGAAGAGCCGACAACTTTCAAGAACAATAAAATGACATTCAAGAGACATTATCAGCCTTCCTATTTAAAGTACGGGGTTCAGTTGATTCTCGCACACCAGCGGATGTGTCGCTAATGAGGCAATGAAGCCTTCAAAATTGCCTTGTTTCAATTTCCAACATTCTATTTTGGGATGCAGGATTTTTTTTTTAGCAATGACAGCAACGAAAACAAAAAGAGCAGACTCGACATGGCCCCAAGAAGGGAGTGTCTTGTTGAGAAACAAGCACAAGATTGGGTTTATCCATCCATCCATCCATTCATTTTCTAATCCACTTATCCAAGGGTTACGGGCATGGCGGCGCCATCCCAGCTGTCTTCGGGCAGTAGGCTGGGGACACCCTGAACTGGTTGCCAGTCAAATGCAGGGCACACAGACAAACAACCATTCACGCTCACAGTCACACCTCGGGACAATTTTGAGTGTTCAATCAGCCTGCCGTGCATGTTTTTGGAATGTGGGAGGAAACCGGAGTACCCGGAGAAAACCCACACAGGCACGGGGAGAAGATGCAAGTTCCACACAGGAAGGCCGGAGCCAGAATCGAACCCTGCGCTGTGAGGCCGGCGTGGTAACCAGTCGACCACCATGTCACCATGTTGGGTTTATCTGCTTCCTAGTGCAGACTCACAATGAGAGTGCCACTGCCACCTACTGTAGTGGATGCACACTTACATTACAGTTTATTCTAGTATGGCAAAAAAAAACCCAAAAAAATGCATATTCCCTGTGGTCACCTGACAGCAAACCACACTACCCCCAAAGGGCCCACCCCACTATTTGGGGATGCAAATCGAACATTTAAGGACCGAATACTGTTAGTTGACTTAAATGAATTAAATATTCACATTTTCATACATTTTCACTACATTACTGATAAATGGGCTGATGTGTGGAGCAGACGTTTGTCAGCAACAAAAAATAATCAAGAATAATTGTTATGGGCGGCCAGGTGGTCCAGTGGTTAGCGCGTCGACCTCACAGTGCAGAGGTACCGGTTTCATTCCCAGCTCTGGCCTCTTTGTGTGGAGTTTGCATGTTCTCCCCGGGCCTGCGTAGGTTTCCAGTTTACTCCCACATTCCAAAAACATACATGCAGGCTGATTGAACACTTCAAATTGTCCCTCGGTGTGAGTGTGAGCGAGGATGGTTGTTCGTCTCTGTGTGCCCTGCGGTTGGCTGGCAACCGGTTCAGGGTGTCCCTCGCCTACTGCCAGAAGACAGCTGGGTTAGGCTCCAGCACCCCCTGTGACCCTTGTGAGGATAAAGCGGATCGGATACTGAATGAATGAATGAATGAATAATAGTTTCGTCAAAAAAAAAAAATAATAATATTGGTCGCTCAGCCCCAAAATACCGCCATTTAGGGGCAGTCTGATGACTGGAATTTTCATTTATTTCATTGGGGAATTTTGATGAGAAATATACTGTATTATATTGAGTTATCCGCTTGGTCACGGAATTAGGCTTGTAAAGGTACCACCGTGCATGCATGTGACACACGAACACGAACGCATCATGGCAGGTGTGTGCGAAGGCAGACTGCTGACACGTGTGTGTGCATTGAACAAAAAGCAGCATAGCGCGCACACGCACGCAACACACACGCACGCGCGCATGTCCTACCTCCACACTTGTCCCAGCTGAAAGGCGTGGAGTACCGTTTGAAAGACCCACATGCACACTGTGCAACATCTCCGAGGTCGCCCGCCCTTGTCGGTCGCTCCAGAGGGGCAAGAGGACGTGGGGACGGCGGTCGCGTTCGCCGCGTTGCCCGCCGCCGCGCCGCGCTGGTCGCTGTCCTTGGTTCCTACAGCGGCGTCGCCGCTCGCTTCGCCCGCCGTTCCCGACGCCCTGTCCGCGCCGCTCAGCTCCGAGTAGTCGTACACGAACCACCTGAAACTGAGAACCTGCACGACGGCGGACGGCACCACGACGAAGACGAGCGTCAGGCCGAACCACCAGTAGTCGTCTCGCAGGTAGTAGTCGGCGGCCAGCCACAGGTCGGTAGCACCGTCGGAGAAGAAGACGAGAAGGGCGCACAGTACCCAGCAGCAGTCCAGCAGCGTGTACGCCTGTCCTCCCGGGGGTCCGCGGCGGGGCCGGGCGGCACAGGCGGCGGCCGCGGTGGAGGTGGCGGGGGTGGCTTGGCCTGGCTCCGAGAGGCTCCTGGGCGGGTTGTCATCTTCCACAGCCACCGCTGCTCCATCAGACTTAGCGGCCATGTTGGTTGGGGTAGGAGAGAAAGACGGAGGAGGTGATGGAGGTGGGGAGGGGGGAGGAGGAGGAGGAGGAGGAGGAGGCAGGGGAGGGATGACGTCATAAATAGCCTCATCAGCAGCCAATTAAGCGTCAAGGAGCATTTGGAACGCTCGCAGAAACCTCCGCGGATTCTTTTTATTTGCTTCCCAAAATCAACTCAAAGCACACGCATGTGGCAGCGTATTTATTCTTGGCGTCCTGGAAAAAAAGGCGACGGAATTGAACCGTCAAGGGGCGTGTATCTAAAATGAAAAACGCAACACAAAACAAAACAAAAAAGATCAAGTCAAGAATTTGCATGCACAAGCATCTTCACTTTAATTCAACAGAATGAAAATCTTGCAACAAAGGTCAAACACCATCGACTGGGCAGGATCATTTTAGAACTGTTTCCCAACCTTTACTGAGCAATGCATGGCACATATTTGGCATTTGGAAAAGCTCACGACACACCACCAAACAAAAATGTCACACAAAAAAACAACAATATATACTTCACTTTTACATACTTTCGTTTTTCATTGGAAACAAAAGTATCTTTATATTTTTATATTATTATATTCTGTTCCTTATGATAACTGTCTCCATGAAACTATGACCTATATATATCTTTCCAAAAGCTCTTAATGTGCTGTCTTACAGTATGAAATGGATGATTAGAGAAAAGTTCTATTCGTTTTTTTTTTGGGGGTTTTTTTTTGCGGGTGGTTGGGGAGGGGGGGTGGATGCCGGAACTTGTGCAAGTGGGGTGGAACACAGACAGTTCTCAGGACTGTTTCAAGCTCCCTTGAATGCTTTTATCACTGCTCCCTAAAAATACACACATTTATGGTATTTATAGTTTCAGTTTCAAGATTCCCACAATTACAGTGGACCCCTTCCTGACTTCATATATACTAATGGGCCCATGGTATCTTTTGCCACATTCAGGTCATGAAAGAGCATTACTTTTTTTCTGCTGGCCGCCACACAACACACAGCATTAGCATAGATAGATGAATAAAGTTATATAAATAATCTCGCCTCAGTCCATGTCAAAGAATAAAGCAGTATGTTTATTAGGAACTGCAAGAAGACATCCCCGGGCGGATGGGGTAACGTTGGCCATTTCTATATCCACACCATTATTCATTCACCAAAATGTAAATGTCCTGTCCTGTGCGTGTTTTGTTACAGCTCCAGCGAGCGTGAAGGGCATTTCCCTCCGGCAGCCGCACCTGTTCCTTATTCTAATCATGTCTGTTCTAGTATTGAAGGTCCTGCCAACTTGCCGAATCTTGTCGGATTATTAACCTCGCACACTGTTTTGCCTGAAGGGATATTTTCTGGACCTATTGTTCACGTTCGTAGTCGCCCTTGTCCACTTCGATTCTCATTTTGTAAGTTATTCTTTGCCAAGTGTTTATCTATTGATTTTGTGATGTGTACTGGAACTCTTACCATTTTGTTTATTCATTCATTGGTTTCTTCTTTTGCAAGCGCTTTTTGTTCATGTCATACCTGACTCTTTCTTCCCAGCGATTTATGTTTGTACTTTGTCGGTCCTTCGTTTTCTGTAAAAAAAAAGATTTTTGTTCCATGTTTTCCCTTCGTCTACGTTTGTGGATTCCAAACAACATTTCGTTTGTTCCCGAACTCTGTCAGTAAAGGCTTCTTCCCATATATGTGACCTATAATTTCCTGTTTGTTTTTCTCCAGAGTTGCAATAATTCTCCCTCTAAACTGCAGGGCTCTTAATAAATGAGCCACAATGATTTTCAGAGAACAGGAACCTCATTAAAAGGTCTCAGATCAGTGCGCAATCAGACATATGGAATCCCAGTGATTTTAAATGTATCCACACCGCTTCACCTCTGCTTTAAATATTGATTTAATGTCGGTGACTGCATATTACTATAGTCTGAACTCTATTAAAGTTTAAAGAAAGCATATAAGAATAACTCTGAAATGCATACTAATTTCACAGCGTATCGTGATCACTTCCAATGTTGATAAAAAAAAAAAAAAAAAGGAAACCGGTGCAATTTTGCCTCTATATACACTCAGCAGTGCATATCTAAATGAAAAATGAGCAAGTGTTGTTTTTAATGACTGTCTCTTCTGCTACTAGGCCCTCGGTTTATTTCATCATGGCAGAGTAAAGAGCGACAGCACTGTCACAACAAAAGCTAATAGCTAACTTAATTTTGCAGCACCAGCCCGATTGCCGTTTTTTTAAACATAATTTAAAAAAATATATTTTTTATGCTACACTGTTCACTCCATGCATGCACATACATGCATGCATGGAGTGATAACACTGATGGCATTGAATAACGGCCTGACAGCTTGGCACTGATTTATAACCCAATCTCACAAGGGTGGGGGTCGTCTGATTTCCTGATCCCACTGGAGACGGAGGTTTGACCTAATGGTACAGTTTCTACTTGCCCATCATTTTTTAATTCCTATTAGTTGCATTAAATACTCAACGACGGATTCAGTGTATTGGAATTTCATTTGCGTACAACGACACCTGCAAACATTACAAGGATCGGGATTAAGAATTTTATTTTCCCCCTGACAGGTTTGCAGAGCTGCCCCTGGGTGTCGTACAGGAATTCATAATATTCTCCTTCCTTCAATCTGGGTCACTAGAAAGCTCTTGTGAACTTCTACCGGCCATTTTATCTTTAATGCTGTCAACATTATACTAACAGTAATTGCTAGAAGACTGTACAGTACTCTATATTCTCAATTTAACTATTTAATGGACTGCAGAAATGAGACACAACTGTGGAGCCATATTCTGCCCGATGTGGAAGAAGGTCTAATGCAGTGGTTCTTAGCCTGGGTTCGATTGAATCCTAGGGGTTCGGTGAATCAGTCTCAGGGGTTCAACACAGCCTCTGCCATGGAGGTTAAGACACACCCGACTCAACATGTCAATTAGCTATGACATGCCCGCTTGGCCATCACTGGCTGGTTCATTTGGTGCACAGTTAAAAAACGTATACTTATACTAATTGTGTTTACTTTTTCTGTTTTTAATACATGCGTTTTTTAATGTCTTGAATTTGTAAAAAAAAATCATACTTTTATTTTTCACTAATGAAGGGTTTGTTGAATGTGCATATGAACTGGTTGGGTAGCTCTAACAAGGTTAAGAATCACTAGTCTAATATGTCCAAAAAGGTTCCTACTCTTACGCTGTCTGAGCCGCCCTCCTCCAAAAAGGTGGCTCTGCCTAGCCCATATGACAATAAGTGACCTAGTGGACTTAACTGGATCCAACTGCTAAGTGTGCAAAGATGAAGTTAGATAGGAAGTTGCAGAGCCAGGAGAAAGGTTACACAGTGACACAGCGGCCCTGCTCAAGTCTACTTAAGTGCCGAAGAGACCTAATCTGACAACGCCGTAAAAAGATTAACAGTAGCTGTTTGCTTTTGCCATTTCCAGGAGTTCTCCCTAATTGGTTTTTATCCAGGTATTCATGATGATTTGCGAAACAGTTTCAGCCAAGTTAATTCCATAAAAGCTGCGGAAAAGCCAAGATAGTAAAGTGCATGAATTTACGAGTTAAAAAAAACAAAACACTGTGTGGGTGTGGCGTGGTTTAGTTGACCGCCTGGTCTCAGCATCTCAGCATGTGAGGCAGATTATTTTAGCTTTGGTCGCGCCAAACCTGATGAATTCATAATGACATTGTGCGTTGTTTTTCCTCCAAAAATAATTGATGACATGCATTCTAATTTTTAGAAAAGCTACAGTTGGTCATTTACATAAACACTAATCTCAATCCACGCATCATTTTTCAAACTGGTCAAAAAGATTTCAACAGACCACCATAAATATAGGTGCAGGTCACCCAACATTGTATTTATTTATTTATTAAGCACCACACACGCACACACACACACACACACACACACACACACACACACACACACACACACACACACACACTGCTCTGTGTGTTTCCGTGTGTGGACACATGTATGAGTTGTGTGACTCAAAAACAGAAATGTGAATGTGACAACTGCAATTTGCAACCCCCCCCCCCCCCACACACACACACACATAAGTCAAGTTAAAACGTAAAATGTGCAATGCTTTTATTTTGAAAGTTATGTTTTAATTTAATGTGCAAGTCTGTGGAAGGTAGTAAGCAGGCGCTACTATGACTTGTTTTTCCAGCCTTGCGAATAGTAATGTTTTTCCCTCCGAACAAGATTTTTCCAAAAAAGAGATGAGCAAAAAATTGATCTTAATGCTATTTGTGTTCACAATTTGTAATTAGAACATTACATACCCAATCTACACACAAAGAAATGTATTGAAACTAGACCATATGGTTTTTCTAAATACAAACTCAAAATTGAGGTGAGCATGTTGGCTTGGCCCTTGGCAAGCGTTTCTCATGTGGTCCTTGTGAAAAATTAATTGCACACCCCTGAAATGAAAGAGTCATTGAACAAGTTAGTTGTCTAGATAAGATAAGATAAGATATCCTTTATTTGTCCCACACTGGGGAAATTTACAGTCTACAGCAGCAAGATTGTGGGTAGAAAGAAGAAAGAAGAAAAAAAAACACTGTTCAATTAATTGCAATATAAATACAAATATGGATAATGTTAATATGTTAAATGTTAATTCCTAGACGTTGCTGTTACCACCCGTTTTCCTTCCATGTAGCGCAAAAAAAGTAAACCGATGTAAATAAACAAAATAAAAACAAACATTAAACAATGTAAGTGTCAAGTTTCGGTTTGTGACCAACAGGTGGCACTGTGCGGCTTTTCCCTGCAGCTGCACACCTGTTGGTTGTTAGGTAATTAGTGGCTTAAAAAGGACTGCCAGCCCGAGCACTCATTGTTGGGTCATTGTTTGCTCTTGGCTACTGTCATCTTTGTTTGTTGCTGTTTCTTTGCTGCTATCATTTTTGTTTGTTCAGTCATGTTTCAGTCAGGTTTTGGTCATTGTTATGTTTTATGTTCAGTCATGTGTTTTGTTTGATACTTGGACTTTGTTTAGGAGTTTTCTGAGTTTTATCAATACACTTCTTTCAAGTACACCCGGCTCCTCCCTCCTGCCTGCTTTTTGGGGTCCACAACCACCACGCAACGTGACGGTAAGGGCCTGTTTCGTTCCTCCTGGGGGCTAAAGAAAAAAAAAAAAGTTAAATTGTTTGTCTGCGATGCCAAGTGATCCCTGTTTAGAGACGATCTGCTGTGAGCATGTTTGATCCCCATGTAGTTTTGAATGTATTGCGCTTCTATTTTATTTACTTGACTTCAACTCAGTTGGTGTTGGTGCTCTTAAAATGTTTTTGAAACTCTCACGAAATCCAATGCCCGCAAGTACACAGCACCTCAAGTGTCAAGTAAATCACTCGATGTCTGAGGAGTGATTGATGTTTCCTTTGGTGGGTACTGCTGATTGAGCGCCACTGCAGTCTGGTGGCACTGATCCCATAATAAAGTGCACATGCGCACTTCTTTTCTGTACACACCATAAATAAAACTACGTACTCCTGCTCCTTCATTAAAAGCTTGACACGTTAGGAAGTGAGATGTCAGCAAAAATTTTAACGATGAAACGAGCCTGAAGGTAACACTCCCCCAAAAATAAGAAACGGCTTTAACCCTTTCGTGCACCATGTAACCTAATAACATGATAAGCTGTCCACTGGAGTGACCGCTATCCTGGAAAGGGTTAAACATCAACCTTGCCATCTGATAGTCTGACACATTCATTTGGGAAAAGCCTAGAAAGTGATAGGAAAGTATCTTTCCTTTTCCAAACAACAAACGTATGGTTGTAGTGTACGAACGTGCATGTACACAAACCATTCAAGGGGCATTCATTCATTCATTATCCCAACACCTTATCCACATATAATGGAAAATTAACTTTTTAAAACGTCCATCGACGAAAAAAGAGATTTGTTCATCTCTCCTGTCCAATGTAAATCCACTTCAATTCCAAGCGCCGACTCTCAGTTCCAAATAACCATCCGTGCTCCACGCCGATGCCCCTCTCTCCTCATCCTCAGCTCCAGCAGCCATCCATCCAGCCGCACCAACGCAGACGGTCCAGCAGAATCGACATCTCCGCTGAACAAAACTGGGCACTGAAAAATGCTGCCCATTACAGGCACAAAAAAACCACACGCGTCGACAGTCAAATAGCGCCGACATTCCCCCATCAAAATCAGTGCTGGTACACGCGTACTGCCAAGAAGGGGTAACCATTTAGCACAGATTCTTCTCCTTCAATGAATGCCGTGGCCAAAACACTTAAAAAAAAAAAAAAATTAAAAAAAAATCCACGAGTCCACACGAAAGACGACAAACACCATATGACAGAACAAAAGACAAAAAAATAGGCTCTTGGTCTGAAGTACAGTAATTCTTTATTCATTCATTGACCGGTTGCCAGCCAACCGCAGGGCACACACAGACGAACAACCATCCCTGCTCACACTCACACCTGGGGACAATTTGAAGTGTTCAATCAGCCTGCCACGCATGTTTTTGGAATGTGGGAGGAAACCGGAGAACCCGGACAAAACCCACGCAGAACATGAAAACTCCACATAGGGAGGCCGGAGCTGGAATTGAACCCCGTACCTCTGCACTGTGAAGTCAACGCACGAACCACTGGACCACCGGGCCATCCTTAATTCTTTATCATTTGTGTATTTAGATGGAAGAATAACGGCGACCTTTTATGACACATGGGAACTGCTTTCAACTAGCTGAAAAAAATATCCAAGATTGGAGATTGTACAATATAGCAGAATTCAAAAACTATACTCAAGTAAAGATTTCCATT
This sequence comes from Hippocampus kuda, assembly GCA_901007745.1. Classification (NCBI taxonomy): domain Eukaryota; kingdom Metazoa; phylum Chordata; class Actinopteri; order Syngnathiformes; family Syngnathidae; genus Hippocampus; species Hippocampus kuda. Next base: position 18,291 of record CAAKHF010013450.1, read on the forward strand.
ACTTTGCTGTATTAATGGCTTTGCTTCCTGCTTTAAAAAGTAGCCATTGTCTAATGCAGTGATTCTCAAATAGTGGGGTTCAAATACTCGTGCCCCCCTGGGGGGGCGCGAGGCTCCGTCAAGGGGGGAGCGTTTGACCTCGGGGAACATGCTTTTTTACTTTTTTTTTTTTTTTTTAGTCCTAAAATAACATGCAGTTGCACCTCCACTACGTTAGGGGACAGTGACGCTCTCATTGGCAGAGTTTGCGCAGGGAGCATTCTAAGGGAGGAAATAAGACGAGAGTATGTAGCACTTGGCTTCACTGTGACTGCGGTGGCAGACGAGGAAAGGTCGGTGAGTTTACTGTGTCTAAAAATGTTG
>CAAKHF010013452.1:0-21444 GCA_901007745.1 Hippocampus kuda
CGCCTTCAGCTGGTCCAGAATGCCGCTGCTCGCCTCTTGACTGGTACTCGTAAGAGGGAGCACATAACTCCTACTCTGGCATCCCTTCACTGGCTCCCCATACATTTTAGAGTTTTGTTCAAGATCCTCTTATTTGTTTTCAAATCTCTAAATAATCTCGCGCCACCTTACCTCTCTGAGCTCATCCGCCCCTACACACCTGCCCGACGCCTCAGGTCTGTGGACCAGACATTATTAGAAGTGCCAAGAACTAAACTGAGGCTCAGAGGCGATCGAGCCTTTTCTGTTGCTGGTCCCTCTCTCTGGAATGACCTCCCACTGAACATTCGGCAAGCCTCCTCGCTGCCCATCTTCAAAACCCTCCTCAAAACTCACTTGTATTCTTTGGCATTCGACTCAGCATGACTTATGACTAAGATTTGTTCTCGGTTTTACTGTTTGGTGCTTTCTACCGTCTTTATTACCGATTTGTTTTACTGTTTATCATACATATGTTCAATTGATCCATGTACAGCACTTTGTATACAGCGATGGCTGTTTGAAAGTGCTCTATAAATACAGTTGACTTGACTTGCCATTTCTTTTAAACCACTTTCTTTAAACCAAGGAGTCAAAAAATACAACTGGTTCATGAAGTAACTTGAAGCTTCATTTTCCCATCACTAGTTACAATGGTGAAAAAAAAAAGAAATTATTTTCTTGGTGTCATTTTTGAGACCACAAAACTTAGCATTTGAACAGGGTGTGTTGACTTTTTATGCTCACTGTTCACATAACTGCCTGTTTGTGTTTCAAACATTACAGCTCTCCTTTAAATAAAGATGCCAGTGTTTCTGCTTAATGCGCCAGGTTGGCCTTGAGATTTATCCTACCAGCAATTGTATGAATACGCCTTTGTTAAGATTCCCTTTTATGAATGAAGCTATCATGAATTAAATTGGAGCTGGCAAATCACTGCTGCAAAGGTACAGTGGCAGATCTTTATCCGTCACTTCATATTTGTTGCCTTGGTTTTACTTGTTTCTCTCAGTGTGCTTGTACTTTTCTATTTGTATTTTTGTAGTTTGGGTTTTGGCCTGAAGGCTCATATTGGGACTCCTGTTCATTAAACATGTCAGAGGTGGTCTACCTTTTGCATAATCTGATGTCAACTATTACACATTGGTGCCGGTGCCCCACACCACCCCGCAAAAAGTGAAAATCCGCAAAGCAGACTGGCGATGATGCGCAGCCAATCAGCTCACGAGATAAATCCACTTATGCTTTCATTGGTCGATGTCGAGCCGGGAACCCATCACGCTTATTAATTGAGTGGACATGTAGAAAGCCTCTGAGTCATGTCAGCTCTTTGTTCGGCATGCAAGGGAAACCTCTGTTGTGCATCCACATGAACCAGTGTCTCTTTCCACAATAGAGGTGCCAATATTGCTTTATTTAAAAAATAAAAAAAATGTCCAGAAATATAAATTTGAGTGTGAGTGGTTGGTTATCCATCTAAGGCTTAGATGGATAACCAACCACTTTGATTCTAAGCCCTGTGACTGGCTGACAGCCAGTTCAAGGCGTACCCCGCCTCTGACCCAAAGTCAGCCGGGATAGGCTGCAGCTCAACTTGTCGTTGCAAACTTAAATGAGAGTGCAACAGAAAATGAATGGATGGAATAATATACAATAGCACTGAAATGTGTATACATTTCGTTTTATTTACATGAGTATTTATGCAGCTTTTAAATTCAAGTTCTTCTCGGCCACCTCCAGTCTCCTGTGTAAGATGTGACATCACTTTGATCTGTGCAGTAACCCATAACACCCTTTGAGAAATACACTTCCAACTGCCTATTTTTGACAGTGGGACTGGAAGAATACATTTCATCTCTTGCTGTAGTGCAGCTTTTATGCGACACTATAAGTAACTAGCAGGTATGTTAAAAAACTTTGATATTACTTTAACTATCCCCACTGTCAATCATAACTGTTTTGCTGTTAAAGCGTTTGTACGAGATTTCATTAGATGAGGCCTTGGCATGAAATGGTTTGTCTTTAGGAACTTTGGTTTTCTTGAATTTATCGATGGAAATTCTTACCAGGGTCGGATTGCTTATTAATTCATCACACAATGTTTTATTTAAACATTACAAGACCACCACAATGTTCAAGTTTAGGATTTTACTCTATTCAAAACATAAATGAATTAATTTAAAATGAAACATTTATGTTCCAAAGTCTCAGAGATCCACAACAGATGGATGAAAGCTCCCCTTCACCCAGCAGGAGAAGAGTGGAGGAGGAGAGAGGAGAAGCAGCAATAAAACAGGCCAAAATCCAGAGGCAGGGCAAAAGAATGGTTATACAATATGTGTGGTTTAACCAAACGCAAAAGTATAGCGATAAGTCTTAAAGTCGAGATTTGAACATTTCTGCACTGGTGGCCGCTCTAATTTCTGCAGGTCAGGAATTCCAGAGTAGTGGAGCCTGACTAGAAAATGTTCCAGAACCCTCGGACTTCTATTTAGCGCCCAAAAAAGAGAATAATTACACGCTGGAAGGAAATAATCACTGGGTAATGTCCTGCTGATCTCTGACCAAGCTTGTGTTCTCTGCAGCTCAATTTCAGCCTGATTGAGACAGACGGACAAAAGCCAGAGATCCATTTTCACATTGTTTGTACATTCAGTAAATAGACCATAATCGCCGCTACTGTTGGTCTGTTGTTACTAACAATACAGCGCCTGCGGGGCACTAAATGTAAGAATGGACTGGATAACTATAATTGATCATAAGAGACCTTATCACGGTCTGTGTGGTGCTGCACTTACTGTAAGGCCAGTGGGACAAGCGCTGTACTTTGAAAATGGAGTCGAGTAGGAAGAAAGCAGGAAGAAGATATTCTAATCTTCACCCAAGTCCCTCATGACAAAATGTAGCCTTCAAAGTCACACTTCAAAGTCTGCTCTCCAGCATCAAATATTCAGCAGGGTGCTTTTGCTCAGGAGCATTCCGGAGCTGAGTGGCTTGTTTCATTTAGTTGCACTTTCATCCCAGCAGCTCATATTCTGGATGCAAAATCGTCTGTCTTGGATGTGGTCATTTGAGGACACTTGTAGATCAGATAGTCTATCCGTCTTCAAAGATTCTGTTCAGGATATAGAAGCTGTTTTTGTTTATCGAGGTCTGGACAAGTGTCTTCCGATTTGAAATTAGTGTTTGACAGAAATGTTTTTTTTTCCGTTCTATTTGCAAGCACGGAGGTGCGTAGGATGAATATCCAACTGTGCTACCCACAATCTATAGAAGTACAGCGCATACTGTAGACTCATGACTTTTGGCACAAAAAAATGTTTGAGAGTGCAGTTTACAACCATGCTCACCTCCAATGATCTCAGAAGTAAAGGATTCTCTATCATGTTGCAGTTCAATGCATAACATTTGATTCATCCATCAGACTAAAACAAAAGAGCAAATCTGACATTTCTATAACAATAATTTATGACAACATTCAAAAAGTCTTTTGCCTCTGATGAGCAATAAAATACCACCCATCAATTTCTGAGACTCTTGTAGGATCCTAAATTTGGGAACGACTGCAAACGAATAAGCAATAAAAATCTATTCATCCATTTTCTACTGCTATTCGGGGTCACAAGAAAGGTCGCCTGTGGGCAAAAAGACAGATTACACCCTGTCGTCAGTCAATCACAGGGCACACGAAGCTAGGCAACCGTTCACACTCCACATTCCACGAGAATGTCTGTGCAGTTTCTCTGTCATTCAATGTAAATGTCGATTCGAGGCAAACTCTTGTTTGGTGGAGCCTTTTAATTAAATACAGAGTGTCTCCTTTGATGGGAAGACCCACTACTGAATAGCTTAATGTGGCAGTGTTATAATGTCAATGGATATTTGGACACAAATAGTGCATCAACATCTGTAGACAGACAATAGCAAAATGCTCCCATGCATATACGTACTGTATTCTGTATCCGCTGCGAAAACAACTCATACTACTGCAGTTTACTCTTCTTTGTTTGGGTCTGCATAATTGTATTATAGCGCTCCCGGTGGCCAAGTTGCACATACTAGAATGAACCTGAACGGTTTGTTTCTTTACGTTGTCTTTATTGATGTTATTGAAAATGTTGATTTTTGGGAATGCTCAAATGAATTAATGTGATTTCAATTCATTTCACTGCGGGCAGATGATTTGAAATATTCGTGTTTTGAATTCCAAACGTGTTCACTGCATGAAGTAAACTCGTACATAATGGCACCACTGCATTGTGACATTAATTCCTCTTTGATGGTGGCAGCATTACTATTAGCCCTACTTCTCTTTCTCATACAAATAAGGAGGATTATTTCTCTACCTTTTATTGGGTGTTATTTTCTTGTGCTGATAAGATAAGATAAGATAAGATATCCTTTATTTGTCCCACACTGGGGAAATTTACAGCCTACAGCAGCAAGATTGTGGGTAGAAAGAAGAAAGAAGAAAAAAAAACACTGTTCAATTAAGTGCAATACAAATGCAAATATGGATAAGGTCGCAGTGCTATTTACAATTGTTTTCACATCATATAATTAATTTTATTATTTATTTTTTATTCAGCAGCCGGACAGCAGTCGGTAGGAAATGTGCCTAATAAAATGACCAGTGGGAGTATGACAGAGAGCGACTTAGAGTACGGCCAGACTGCAGCACTCTAGAATGTCACGATCAAGTTTATCCTAAAATCCTTGTGGCCATTTGTGCCAAATCCGCTCAAATTCTTTCTTCACCTCTTTGACCTTGTGCTTAAAAACACCAAATTCCAATCTGCTCATCCTCAAATCCAAGAGAATTTTGTGTGCCAAACCTAAAAATAACTAAATAAATCCTGAGAATTTGTATTTTGACAATAGAATAGGTAGTCATAAATGATATTTTTATATCACTAGTTGACTCTGTAAACTAAAGGACTATTTGACAGCTGTGTATTTTTAAGACACCATAACTTCCCTTTGAAGGTGTGTGACGACATTTTTGACAGGCCCTCCGTTCGAGTGTTTCATCCATGCCATGAAGACGGTTGTGTATATATATGTTTCGTTGTCATTTCAAACTCATAAATGGCTATCATAACACGTTGGAATAGACAGTTTACCTTTGGTATTTGAGCCAGTTATGATTCCCGGAACCTGCAAATCTATGCTGGTTCTCTACGCCAGGGGTCCTCAACCGCCGGTCCGCGGACCGGTACCGGTCCGCAGGGCATTTGGTACCGGGCCGCACAGAAAGAACTTGCCTTATTTCCGTTTTATTTATTTCGGAATACGAAGATGTTTTATTTTGAAAGGTTACCGGATTCTCCGTTACATCCGTCTGTGTCACGCTTGACTCACGTCAAGCCACACTTCTCCGTCACGTGACCGATTACGCTAGAAACAAAACGTTGAAGGTCGCAAAAAGAGTTCTCTCAGGGCAGGTGATGCAGATTTGCAACAACCAAGTACCTTTACCTGTAACAAGAACTTATTTTGAGCCTGAGAGGGTTTTAAAAAACTGCTGGAGATCGCAAATGACGGCGGCCTTAAAAGTACGTTCGAGACAACTGGATTAAAGTTATGGCTGAATCCTCTGAGATGACCACAATAGCACTGTTGCTATTTCCGACATCCTACCTGTGTGAGGCGGGGGTTTTCTAAAGTAACGGCGACTAAAACAAAATTACGAAGTAGACTGGACATAAACCACACACTTGAGGTGTCATTGTCTACTATTACCCCGAGATGGGACCGTCTAGTTGCAGAAAATCAAGCTCGGGGCTGTGGTGAGTCGTCATTTTCATGCACTTTGAATTTGCGGTTGGGGACCCCTGCTCTACGCGACCATTTTTTGGTCATTTTCTGTTAATTGTGTGTGAGAAATATTTTATTCTCACTTATTTGATATGCTTTCCAGAGGTGTGTGTGTGTGCATGCGTGTGTGTGTGTGTGTGTGTGTTGTTTTATTTAGACTTTTTCCTTTATTTGGCTGTGAGATGGCTTGTGTGACGCCAGTGTGTGACGTGGAAATTACTTGGTACGTTCTCAACGCCGATTGGCTGTCGCCGACGTGGGGCGAACTGGGCCGATGTGAGTCGGCCTGAACTACTGACGCACCTTTCGTCAGTCTGACGGAGTGCCCACCTCTGTGCTTCTCCTTCCACATTTCTCGACTGATTCTTACCATTTCAAATTCAACACATTCCAAACAGTCACACCATGCAGGCTGTTGTTTTTCCCCATTCCAACAATTCAATTCACATTTTTCCCACTATTACAAAAAAATTCCCCCAAACCATTTATTTGCAAAATCACATTCAACATCACATTCGCAGCTCATCCAACAATTTTCAACATTCCCACAACTCCCACATACCAACAAGTTCCCATTTTCCATAAGAATATTGCACTTTTTCCACCAATATAATTCCACGTCATTCCATATCCTTCAGTAGCATTCCATACTATTCCATGTTTCACCTGCCTATTGCAAATTTTTCCCCAGTATCATTCCACATCATTCCAGTAGCATTCAATACCATTCCATATTGTTTTACATTTTTCACCCTCACATTGCGCAATTTTCACCAAAATCAATCCACCACATTCAGTCTCATTCCTCATCATTCCATATCTTTCAATATCATTCCACGTCATTCAATATCCTGCCACATTTTTGTCCATTATATTGCACATTTTTCACTAGTCTCGTTCCAGGATTCACTTTCAATATAATTCCATTCATTCTACATGATTCCATCACAATCACACTCTCCAGAAATAGCCTTTTCTAGTTAAAGAGTGAACTTCAAGTTGTTGTCCAGTCCTTTGCATTCAAAAGACATCGTTACTCTGGCTTCAAAGGTGTTTCGTTTCCTGGAAGAATACATCAACATTTTCTGTGGCAGTCTCATGGGCAGGTCATCTTGATCCACCAACCATACTTAAAAAATATATAGATAATAATAATACATCTGAATTAATTTAAATGATTGCGGGTCATTTCACCTGCAAGTTGAGCTCACACGTCCACGTGAGATATGTGCTTGTCGATGAGGCAGCCTTGAATCGACTCCTTGTGGAGCGGTCGCGCTCCCGAGGAAGCCGCCTGCGTTAACTGTCTATAGATGGACTCGGCAGTTGGCCGGGGAACACAGTGAGTGATGTGTGACAGTGAGGGGCGTCCGACGGCGGGCGGAAGCAGATGTGCGTGAGCTGCAGCCACTATCACTGGGTGCCTTTGTCCCGTTGTGGAGAGTGTTGAATTAAAGCCTGCTAACACTAGTCATTGCAGTCATATGCTAATGCCTCACACTCTGGGGGGATAATTAAATGATTCCAGAAAACACAACTGATTCCCCTGATTTGCTGCCCGAGTACATTTGAATGAAAAAGAAATTGAAGGATGCTGGAAAAGAGGGGGTTCTCCATAGCTTTTTTTTCCCTACTGAAAGCAAGAGACTTGGATGCTGCTGTTGGTGATGCTGCACAAGAGAGATGGATTGGGGAGAGAGGGAGGAAGAAGGGAGGGGGGATTTAAAGGGCAAGAAACGGAGGGAGATTTAGATCCAGTCAAGAGCAGAGGCGGTGAGCAGAGAAGAGGAGAGGCATTGACTGCAAGCACATATACACACGCACACACTCACACACATACACAGGAAGACAAGAAAACGGCTAATTTCATGTGCACGGCGCACAACACTTGACGAGAGCGGCTGCCTGCCTGGATTGGTAGTCATCCGACGTCCCGCAGCTAAAAGACGCACAAGCGAAGACTTGGGGGATACGAGCAGCAGGGATGATCGGGCTATGTGGGCTCTCGCCGTTTGAATCCGGTCCTCAGACCACTTAGCCACTTTGCTGTGGTGCTGTTGCAGGCCGCCCGCCTTGCATTCAGGGTGATTGAGACAGAATGAGCTCCAAGCACACCTCCGACTGGATTCCCTACAGGTACTGTAACAAAAGTGGGCTCAGGCTGCATCTTTTGGCCGGTGTGCAGTTTTGTGTGTGTGTGTGTGTGTGTGTGTGTGTGTGTGTGTGTGTGTGTGTGTGTGTGTGTGTGTGTGTGTGTGTGAGGTAAGGCTGACAAGTGTAGTCATGATTTTACAAATGAGTGGAATCATCCCTTTTACATCACCGGACTCTTGTTGGGTAGAAAGATTGAACCCATTCACTGCCACACCATTCAGTACACCTACACAATCTTGTGAGTGAGGTCACACACAAAAATAAATAAATAAATGCTGGGTTGTTTTCTTAACCCACTCGCTGGGTAGCTGTCGGGTTTTTTTTGAGCAGATTAGATTACTTTTATTCAAGGCTGGGCTGATTATATTTTGACCCAGCAGACTGGGTTGAGGATTTGGTTTTGGTGGACTGAAGAGCTGAAGCTGGTTACTAGAAGGTCAACGATGAATCGACAACGAATCAATAATGAAATGAGTCAATAGATACTTTTTGCTCATCGATTACCATAATCGATTAGAGACCTGGTTCTACTTAAAATTGTCCAAATCTTTGGAATGTCAGACTCTTGAAATATTCTCCGATTTCTCTAGTCCGCCATTAAACCCGACTAATTATGTTAGTTTTTTTTCCAACCATTAAAAAAAAAAATTCAGCTTTTACTTTGGAAAACAATAATCAACATGTTTGCTGATTTTCTGATGGTTGTTACGGACCAAACCTGTAGTTGAATCATAAAACTGCTTTGTAAAGCACTTTGTTACAGTTGCAGCTGTTGTGAAAGCGCTATATAAATCAGGATGTATTATATTGTATTGTATTGTATAAGTCATTAACTTATACATTTGTGCATTTTCCGCACTGCCAATTTGAAAGACTGTGCTGGTTTTGAATAAAGAAATGGAATTGAAAATGAGTTAAAAAAAAAGAATCAGATTAATCAATTAATCGCCCAAAAAAATGGAACGATTAATTCATTCAAATAATTGTTAGCTCTATTGTCACCATTTTGGACATTGTGTACTGGAGTCGAAGCATTGATAATGTAACATCTTTTGAAACTGTTGGTGGTGGCTGAATGGCTCAGTGGGTAACATGACTTTGGACACAGGTATCAGGGTTCACATCCCACTCCCTTGGCCTTTTCCCAACCGCTGCTGCTCCCAAGAACTGAGTCAAGAAGGGCATCTGATGTGAAAACTGTGCCAAACATACCATGCGAGTGACTTGCTGCGGTGGTGGAGAGGGGGGTTCCTCCATGCATTTATAAAGTGGAATTTCCAGATTAATAGAAGTAAGCATGACCTTAATGGACAAAGATATTCTGAAGCTTACAAGCCAAATCAATCAAATGCACATGCCGAACACTAAAAATCCAATTTGATTCACCATCTTTGTCTACCAATATAGACGTTGGGTCATAATTGGGAGAGTATTAGTATTTCATGGCATAAAGTCATCTTTAAGTTGTCTTTTGAAAATATTTTACATTGTTGCTTCAAAGGACGTGACATCCTTGAAATTCTGATCCTTCCTGATTAACTGTAAAAAATAGGCAGAAAGGAAAAGGACAGTCAATCGGTAATGGCGAATGTTAAACAAGTTTGGCATTTCCTTTGTCTAAAATTAAACGAGGCAAAGTGAGAAAGCGGGGGCAGAGAGGTCGTCGGTTTCACAATAAACAGTTTGTCTCATCTTGTGTGGCTCTCATTAAAAATCCATGCGCTGCTATGAGTGCTCCATCCTTCATCTCATGAGAAACACACAATGCAGTGTGCGTATTTTGTGGAAACGCAGGCAGCATGTAACCCAACCACATACAATACTCGCACACCTCACTGGTAACTGTTAGAAACTATGGATTCCTTTTTTCGCCCCCTCTCCTCGCTCTCTTCCGTGGGAACCTAACTAGGACAGCAAGAAACATCAGAGGAGTGATTTGAAAAAGACATGAAGTCATAATCTTTTGGGATTTTCAGGTTCTAATGCAAGTTTGCCCGATCTAACAATCCAATACTGTAATGAATCCAACACCGTCTTCCTTTCTTTTTGATATATTTAATAAAAAGTGGGGATTCAATGATAAATTGAATACGTGTAAACAACCTTGCGTCACAAGCCTGACAGTGCTATTTTCAAAGTGTTTCCTTCGAGTGCGTTTGGCGCTGCGTCCAGGGGCACGGCTCCATTAGCGCCTTGTATAGCCTGGTGGGTTTGATTGGCATATGTCCATTTTGTTCATTAGGCTTGGAGGCATCTGTGCTCGGAGCTCTCTGACACAAATGTGTGACGTGTCTATGAAAAAGATCAACTTTGTTGTACCTGATGCTCATAGTTAGTTTTTAGGTCATACAATTCATTACAAATGATGGTGAAACAGCGGTTTAGTAGACAGCACATCCACCACGGACTTCTGAGAATTGATGGTTCAAATCCGGGCTCCTGTCCGGGGTTTGCATTTTCTCAGCGTACTTCAGTTTCCTCACATGTTCAAAAATGATTAGCTTCATTGAAGCCTCTAAACTGTCCTTTGGTGTGAATGTGAGTGTTATTGGGAGTTTGTCTTGATGTGATTAGGTAGCGACCAATCTAGGGTTTACCCTGCCTCTCACCAAAGAACGATAAGCAGCATTTTTAAAGTAGATGTATACAGTAATCCCTCGCTATAACGCGGTTCACCTTCCGCAGCTTTGCTGTTTCACGGATTTTTTTTAGTGCTGTTTTTTTTAATGCTTTTTTTTTTTAAACAGTGAATTGTGTTCTGCATCCTGATTAGCTAAGGGACTGACCAACGTGAACAGTCTCCGCACCTCGTCTCTGTACAGCTTGCCAAATTTATCTTTGCAAATTTTTGGTCTTTGCTTTCATTGTATCAGTGGCGGATGCTGGTCTGTCAAGGAGGGGAAGCTCAATTTCGGCCTACATCAGAAAATGTGTCTGTTTATTTTTACGTGAATTCTACTCTCCGTTCCTTTTCAAAAAAATGAAAAGGATGCCTTCACCATAAGATCGGTGATTGGCTCATTTCGCTCTCAATCAAAAAGAGATTCAGCCTCAGACAGTTAATCCCATCATCATACAGAAAATCTGAGCTTCCGGGCCACCTTATAAACGCCCACTGTCCATAGACTCCCAGAGACACTGAGCGTCCAATGAGCGGGACAAAACCACCATTTATCTGATGACTCGTCTCGTTTCAATGCATTGGGACAACCTACACTGAACTCTCTAGACGCCCAGCATCTGCCCGGTCGATGCTCAGCGTCCACACATTTTAAAGCACAGTGAAGCTGCGGGAATGAATGAGAAGAGAGTCGCGTCGTAACCAGTAATAAGAAGTTGATTCGGAACAAAAGTGGAGCACATTGTCGCTCATATTTAGTCAACGACATGTCCACACAATTGTACGTACACACATATATTTAATCACTTACTTTTTGACATTTTAGGGGAAGCTCAGCTTCCCTTGCAGTCTTAGATCAATCGCCTCTGCATTGTATACATGGTTCAGTATTGTATAATGACTAAAAAATAAAGCTGACTATCAAGTACCAAGTACAACTTTATTGTCAAATGTGCTGTATGTTTCACATACAGCACATTTGAAATTTCGTACCTCTCACATTTTTTTTTGCTTTTTATTTTTTAGTTTTTAATAAATCCTACTCCACAGATTTCACTTATCACTGGTTCTTTTTGGAACGTAACCGCCGCGATAAACGAGGGATTACTGTAGTCTAAAATGTATGTGCATCCATATGATTTTGTTTCACTTGACAAAATAGAAAGTTAAACACACTGCTCTTTCAGTGTGTCTCTTTGGCCAAGAAGAGCAATTGATTGTTCTGCCTGTTAATATAGTGTATGTGGTTGGCATGGGTAAATGAATACAAACTTTTTTTTAACTTAAAAAACAATATTTTTCAAAAAAAGTACTTTGAAAGTAGATAATTTCCCGTGGCACACCTGATGATCTCTCAAGGCACATGAATGTGCCATGGTATACTGGTTGACAATCCCAGGACTACACTTGTACATGGGTCAAGAAGATTTTATTTTGTGCAACCACCTGACAAAATAAAATCGAGTAAATTCAACACACCATTTTTTTCTTGCATTACACATTGTGCATTGAATTGAATTCTAACTTAAAACACTCATTTTCCCGAATATATCCACACTCTGCGGTGCTTTGATCTGACATAATTCTCATGTGATTCCCAGCTTAGTCAAGAGTAAAAAATAACTAAATAACTAAAAATGTATTGTCATATACTCTGTCCAGGCATATAGTGTCTGTTTTCAATTCCCAGACATAGTTTATCGACAAAATAAACTACTTGAATTCCAGAAAAGAAAAACTCATTGAACATTATGCTTGATTAATTTTGTTTTTCATTTCTCAGAGATCTCCAGTGAATCCTGTTCAAATGGTCAAACGGAAAAAGTCAGCATGAAAGTAATTCACGATATTGACTGATCTCTTTAGAAGTCTGATTAATTATTCATACATATTTTTGTAGCACTGTACTAATAACAATGGACCTACCGTATTTCCACATATGCATTACATAATACTGTATTTCTATCTATCTATCTATCTATCTATCTATCTATCTATCTATCTATCTATCTATCTATCTATCTATCTATCTACCTATCTACATGTGTGTGTGTGCGTGTGTGCATGTGTGTGTGTGTGTGTGTGTGTGTGTGTGTGTGTGTTTAAATGTCGGGACCCAGAAAGTAGCCTAATTTAAGAGATGACAAAGGCCCCTGCACCGCTGACCATCTGTGGGTTGCAGAACAGGGCTCTCTGGCATGATGAGTTGTTGGACCTCCATGGGAACAGCTCTGTTTGAGTCATTATGTTCCTGTTTAATGCCTATTCACACACTTAATAACTGATTGCGAACGTGGAGGACTTTGTTTGTCCGTACCTTTCACACAGAGTGGGAGGCAAAATACTTTTATTATTGCGTTCGTGTGGGCCTCCATCGTCAAACGACAGCGCCGCGATTCCCTGCGCGAAAATCCGCTGCCATTTTTAACAACTCAACCTGTCGAGGGTGTGATTAGAATATAATTGTTCGTGACTCATGACAAACTGGCTTTTCAGAATTATTGCTATATTAAGCAGAGAGAGAGAGAGTTGGAAATTACTGACAGCACTAGAACTCAGTGAAGAGCAGACCAGATCACTCGGAAATATCGAAAACAAAAAAAAAAATGTTGACGTGAAAGGTTAGACTGTGCCACTGTAGCCCATATATCTCACAGCCCTGCTTGACAGTGAACTGAAAAGTTAACATTCTGTCTATAATGAATTTAATAACTCCATTATTTTTCATGAAGGATTAACATCTTTACAAATGCATTTTGTCACTTGCTGTCGACTGAAATTGACATCACATGTACTCAGGGGTTAGGTAACAAACAATCACGCTTCATGTGTCACAGGTGTTAATCACACATGAAAAATAATGACATTATCAAATTTGTTACAGACAATATATATATAAATACTCTGTACATCACTTCGTCATGTCATAGCTTTCTCTTGTTCATCTTCCTTTATGGTGCTTCTGGAGAAAACCTCATTGGCCTCTAATTAGGAGCCATTGATGTTTCTCTTTCAGATGTCCAGCCTTGTGAGTTGATGGAACAATCAGTGAGTCTGTCATGGTTGATTTTCAAAGCTCAGGAAATATGAAGTGGGGATTAGTGGGTAACGGCAAAAAAAAAAAAAAAAGAGCCAACTGCTGTAACAAAAAGAGGGGTTGTTGTCGTTTGTCTCAGCAAAGAAAGCAATAGAAATAATATGATCATATTTTGCTTTGTCTTTAACCAATAGGACAAAATATTTGAAAAATCTTGGACTTTATGTAAACACTGCAAAAAATGGTAAGCAGAAGGTGCCTTGAATGTTCTCTGTGGGATTCAAATGAATGTAATTATAGTAGTAGAATAATACGGAAGCACAGAAAAAGTAAGTGTGACTTTAACAGAACATAATGTTTCTATAAGACGCTCTTGTCAAAACACCTTTTTTTCTGTTCTGATAAGATTATTCTTCACTTGCTGACATATTCTTTCCAAACCCAAACATTTTTGCTGCTAACGTCTTTGAAATCATTCAGAATCTCATTTCATTCTCATTGCTTTTGCTACATTGACCTTTAAACATTTGCTTGGACCAATGACATGAAGTCAGTGTACAGAGCGTCATCAAGTCCGATAAGATTTAAGTCAATACGGCTGTTTGCAGAGTCTGTGATATTACCCAGTTGTGTTCAGGAGAACACTCTGCTCAGCCAGGCAAAACTCACAAAATGCATTTAATGACGGCAAATCAGATATGCGCTTGATATTGTGCAGCCACTTGTGTGCCAAGCCAGTCGTAGTCATTGCTGCAGTGACTTGTAATCACGCTGTCGACCATAAGTCTCAGCAGCTGCAGATTCTCTGTGTTGCAATATCAGCGAGACACTGTGCGAGTCAATAGGATGTATTAGATCCAAATCCCAAAAGCGCTTCGCAAGCTGTACACCATATTGAACCTCTTTTGAGAGACGCTGTTGTCCATATGGTCCCTGTAGTTCTAATTTTTGTATCGTAAAACCACAAAGCAAAAGCTTTGACTGGGTGAAAATTAGCACGCACTGTGTCAACATTTCCTGTAAAGAGACCGTATGAGACCAAATCATTTTCATACACAATAAAAAAGTGAGAATTAAGTATATTGGGGTAATTTGGAGAGGAAATAAGTGAGGGTACTCTGTTATTGTCTGAAAAAAAAAAAATATTTTTTTTTGCTCAGGCATTTTCGTGCCCAGGAACTATGTTGCACTTAGTTTTGGAACTTATATCAAACAGGAAAAGTGCTTTTCCATGATCTTGTGTAATCCTGGTGTCAAGGAACTGCGTTGAAGTGAGTTGAGGTTCATTTAGCTTATTTTTTGAGGGGAGGGGGCAATTGCTCACTGTATGTTAATTAAAGTGTACTTCTGCTGTTTGCAGGGATGCAACCAAGCCTTGCCACAAATAGTAACAATCCATACATACATTTTAACTGCTTCCATAAAAGGGGGTTTTAACTACATGTAGTGGCTGGCAAAGCAATTAAATTGGGGAGGATCATAATGTATCAACAGCACACATCTGGCATGTTCACAACCACGAACCCATGTTACATAAACAGCTATTCTGGAGTTCTCTTATTTAACACAAAGAAACCATCTTCACATAAGGCTCATCGGTTGTATTAGCTAACCTAAATAACATTGACACTAAATAACACTGACGTGACATCATAGATGGTAAAGCAAATGCGTACACTTGGACTTTACTCACATGTATCAAGTCATAAACCTTCCATTTTGACATTTACACACAATATCAAATGGTAGGGAATACATGCAAATTGCATATAACTGCAAAGTAAATTTTCACAAGCTATTAGTAGCAGCAGCTTGAGAGAGAGAGAGAGAGAAAAAAAACATACTTTTAATTTTGACTAGATGAAGTGCATTCACGGATCTGAAATTTCAAATGCAGAGGATAAGAAACTAAGAATGGAACAAAACAACTCCCAAATTCCACAAAATGACAGCAAAGTAATAGGGTTGCGGGTTCGTCTTGAGCACACAAGCAGTGAATATGTGGTGGTTCACTGTACTAAACGGTGCTCCATTTTTTTCATGTTTACCTTTCTTCTTCTGTGCTTCCGGTTTGCCTTGTTTCATTTGAGCAGCACCGCCTTAATGAAGTATTGATCGATAAAGAGCTGAAAGTAGCCGTGGAATTCATTATCACTTATGTTTCGAGATAACCGTGGACAATATAGTCAAACCTCCGTATATACTGGAAGACCCATGAATGGAAGTCCAGTGAGAAAATGTAACGTCCAATTACTTTATGATATGAACAAAAATATCACAATGGCAATGAAATCATTTGTAGCAAGCATTCAGGTGCTTCAGACTTATTACCAAAATTGTGTGGGACATACAATATAGTCTGTGATTGAAATACTGTACTGCACATTTTAATTGGAAGATGACTAACAGCGATGCAGGGGCAGCCCTTGGTATGACGCAGGTAGCGCATGTGCTTAAGTCTACCTTTGAGTCAAAAGGATTCTGCGTTGTTTCTCACTCCGCTCTGTATGGCATTTGCGTGTTCTGTCTGTGCGTGTGTGGGTTTTCTCAGGCTACATCCTCTCATGTTCCAAAGTGGTTTCAGAAAATAAATGAATGAACTAACTACGTGTCCAAAAAAAAAAAAAGTCTGTCATCCACTGCTATCATGGCGGGATGATTATTCTTGTCCATTTGTCTCTCTGGTCAGCAGTCCCGCTATTAATAGGGTTTGGTGTCATCATCTGAACTGAACTTATTCTGCAGCAGCACTTGTTGCCATGGAGACCCGGCCTAGGAAATGAGCCAAGATTTTTGATCAGCACAGTGTAAGCCTGTGTGTTTTCCAATAACGGATATGGCATAGGTCAGTTCATTGAAAATAGTGATGAATTTGATTCAATTCTCTTTAACGGTACAGAGAGTTAAAATATAATACATAACAATTAAATACATCTAAATTGTTTAAAAAGCAACATTACTGTAACTGACCACCACAGGGTTTTATTAATCTAACATTCTGCACTCTTTAAGTACGTGAGTAAATGTGAGCCCAAACAAACTGTTCACATGTGTCTGTATTTTATCCATATTTTGTGTTTTCTCTTTGCAGCACTTTAGATGACGAGGGCACAAACCTCAGGCAGCAGAAGCTTGATCGGCAGGTAAATATTTTTTGGAACAATAGAGCAATCTTTCACCCGTTTTACCCAAGGAAAATCTCATGGCACTGCGGAGTAGCTGAATCTCTGAGAGCCGAAGTGTGAATATGCGGTGGCAACTGCAGCAAAGGAATCATATTTATAATTTCCCACCCCAAAAATAATTGAGAAAAAAAAACACATTCTTTTCATTCATCACAGAGTTGGCACAGGCCACATGCGGCCTGCAGCCTGCCAGTTGCCTATCTCTGGCCGAGATAGATGAAAAATGATACAGTATTTGTTATTAATAAATAATAATTTTCAGACATAAGAAGTGAAACAGGATACTTTTTCCATGGCCTCCACTTATGATTTTTCACGGCACACAGGGGTGCTACATGGGAATCACTGCGGTAGAGGAACATGTTGACATCATCCGATAAAACAGCTCTTTTATCCTGACACCACCTCCTGCAATGCCGGCGTGGGGCCTCAAAAGGTCAGCTTGTCTCTGGGGTGTTCCACTGACAGATGAAAGCTCCTTTTATACTCTCGGTGCTGAACAAAGCATATGATCACAGAGATTTTTTTTTTCTGACCTGTTAAGAAATCAGACGTACTACTTAGTATAATGTTCACCTGTGTTACATGGATTGGGAAGGGAGAAATAAATATTTTCCTCAAGTGAATTAAGAGTGTAAAGAGTTAAAACATTGTAGATATCAGACTGTACTACACTATATTATACACATGATAATTTATGTTGCTGTATAAGGTGACCGAAACTCTTCACTGTACAAGGTCTACACCCTTGTAATGCAAATTTTCCGCACCACACCTAAAAGCATTCGAGTTTCTCAAAAGCCAACGGTGCGCCCTATAATCCGGTGCGACTTATATGTGGCGTAACAGTCTCTTTATATTCCCCATTGAGTTGTTTCCCTGTTAGTGTTCCTATGCCATCTAGAGGCGATTATTAGCAGGAACCAATTGTCACCTAAAAGGGCTCTGCCCGACACTAATTGACATGTGCAGTCTCCAACACACACTCAAACAGACAACTACTTGGTGAGCTCTGCGCAGACATTATGAAACAAAGATAATACCAAAAGCATAGTTAACCTACTGACTAAACGAAGGAAGGAGACAAGCAAGATTTCTAAGGATATTTAGAAATCTGTAGAATAGATTTTAAAATTCTGCAAGTCGTCTATAAATCATGGAACAGTTAGGTCCAGAATACATTGCTTGAATATAAATCCAGTGGGGCCCTGTGATCTGCAGACTTGTGTTCTGAAATGGAGCCCAAAGTCCAAAGTAAACATGGTGAAGCTGCATTTAGCTGTTATGCTGCACGTAAATGGAATACCCCATCAACAAAAGTGAATTCAGCCCCGAGTTCTAAATGCTTTTAAATCCGGGTTAAAAACATGGCTTCCCCCCCCCCCCCATACTTTTGATTAAGGTCTTCAAAACATTTTTAAATCATGTTTTCTTGCAGTGATGTATTATTTTATATTTATAATTATTTGAGAAAACTACATATTTATTTAAGAAAACCTTTATTTGTCCCACAGTGGAGACATTTGCAATCTACTGCAGCAAAATTGAAAGGGGGGAAGTAGAAAAGGAAAACGAATTATTGCATGCACAAAATAATGTTCAAGAAAAATGAACTGTACACAGTACAGAATGCAATATAAACTATAAATATAGATACAAGCATATATGCAACTGCATATATGCTGCATAAGGTGGCTGTGCTATTTACAATGGGTGAATGGGGTGAGTCCAGGTTTTCACGTGTGTTGGTTCAGCAACCTGACAGCAGTCGGTAGGAACGAGCGGCGGTACCTCTCCTTCTTGCAGGGCGGGTGTAACAGTCTCTGGCTGCCCAATGCTGTCAGGGTGGCCTGGAGGGGGTGGGAGGGTCTGTCCATCATAGCTTCCAGTTTATCTATCATCCTCCTGTTGCCCAACTCCTCCAGAGTGTCCAGGGAGCAGCCCAGGACAGAACTGGCCCTCCTGACCAGTCGCTCCAGTCTCTCTCTGTCCCGGGCTGAGATGCTGCCTGACCAGCAGACAATGCCATAATGGCTGACCGAAGCCACCACAGAGTCATAGAACCCCAAATGACCTCCGTTTCCTGAGTAGGAAGAGCCGTTCCTGATCAGGGCATCCGTGTTGGTAGACCAGTCAAGTTTATTGTTGAGAAGAACAACCAGGTACTAGTAGGAGGTCATCCTCTCTATGTCCGTACCCTGGATTTTCATCGGTGCAGGTGAGGACTGTTTCCTGCAGAAATCCACAACCAACTCCTTACTTTTCGCGTGGTTGATCTGGAGGTGATTCTGCAGGCACCAGTCCACGAAGTCCTCTGTCAGTCCCTTGTACTCCCGATTATCTCCTTCTGTAATGAGGCCGACAATCGCGGAGTCGTCAGAGAACTTCTGAAGGAACTTTACTATTAAATGCTTTCTGTCAATGTGTTGAAATGTTGTCAGTGTACGTTCGTTGAGGAATTTTTGTTAGTTACTTTTATTTTCTCTGTTTTGATTCTGATTGTCGTTAATGGTTGTGTTTGTGAATCCTTGGAGGCTTGTGTGATTGTATTGTATTGTATTTGCTTGTGTGACGCACATTGAGTTGCCTTGTGTTTGAAATGTGTAAGATGAATAAAGCTGCCGCACCATCCCTTCAGTGTGTCATTCACACCTTATTTAGCACAGAAAGTAAATGTAGCCTCTCTTAAATTGAGGACACACAAGCCAACCTGACAATGATGACATGCTTGCATCTCATGCTCTTCCCCGAGCCCTCCATTAGTAGAAGCTTTGAATATTTGATGAACTCTAGCTGGAAGATGTGCATGAAAGTGACAGTCCAGATGAATGGCTCTCTCCAAGCTCACGTGAAAGCGGTTTGGTGCAATGTGTCGTACATCTAAAAATGTATTCCTTCCTCTTGTTAATCTCCATTGATCTCCGTATCTGTCCTCATATTGCTTCGTGTGTCCACCATGTACAGCGAGTGCTCCTTGAGCAAAAGCAAAAGAAGAAGCGTCAAGAACCCCTGATGGTCCAGTCCAACGTAGATGGACGGTCTCGCACCCGTCGCACCAAACAGAGTGAGGAGCAGGCTCCTTTGGTGGAATCCTACCTCAGCAGTAACAGCAGCACCATCTATCACGGTTAGTTGGACCACCTTCACGCTGTCTGATAAATGGGAATGGTCGGGCCCCATGTGTGTACTTTCTAGTACAATCTATACTAATGGACTCCATTGAGCTAACTTTTGCTCCGATGACTAATTTATGCGGACCAAAAATAATATGGTACATTTTTCATAGTTTTGAGTGTGGTGAAAAGCAAGAGTATAAAGTACAGTACCTTCTGCCATTTGTTGTTTAATAATGCTATCATGACCATATGCAACAAATCCAGTGTTTCCTTGCATATTTGCGATTCAGATTATTGAAGCTTTTGGAATCTGCCCTCCGTTATCCACCTATTTGCAGCCCCATCAAAAGTAAATAAAAGTACAGTACAATGAATCCTCGGGTTTTCGTGATTACGTCGTTCCAGAAAGTCTGGCTAAAACCACATTGCATGAAATCCAAAACAGTATTTCCCAGAGGAATTCATGTAAATCCAATCCATCGGTTCCAGATACCCAAAAAACAATTTTGAAAGAAATACTAAAAGCTAACGGAATGGATGAATGAACATTTCACATCATTATACCTTAGAGCAGGGGTCACCAACCTTTTTGAGAGTGAGAGCTACTTCATGTGTCCTGATTGTGTGAAGGGCTACCAAATTGATACACGTCTGAAATAACATTTGTACAAATTACATTTAATAATATTAGAATATTAGATATAAATAGATAGATACTACAGCTAGCTAGCTAGATGGCTAAATAGGTAGCTATAGAATCTATAATACTGCCCGTGTTTGCATTTTTAAATCATAATTTCGACTAGCAATTCACAATCCTCGCACTGGCGGGCTACTGGTGTGGTCCTCACGGGCTACCTGGTGCCCGCGGGCACCACGTTGGAGACCCCTGCCTTAGAGACTCTTTATGACGTACAGTGAAGAGTAGAGACTGGAATCGTCTAAAACTTACTCTTGTAATCTGTAATTTTTCTCATTCTCTATCAAATGGTTGATGCTTTGAACCCTGTACATACATGCATTTTATATGAAGGGTTCAGCAGATTTTTTTTTTTATAACAATGCGAGACAACATACTTTCATGGTCTCCTCACCAATACTCAGGCAAGTAGGAGTAGCAGTGGCATAACACACCCTCAAAAAAGTCAGGGCTTCAAAATAAAAAGGCCACCAGTAGAAAAAAAGTTTCACCAGAGCTTCTTTGGCCTCATGGTGGCTCAAACTATTTTTTATGTGTATTTAGTGTGACTGATAAATATGCAGGGCGGCACGGTGGTCGAATGGTTCCTGCATGGGTTTTCCCTGGGTAGTCCAATTTCCTCCCTCATTCCAAAAACATGCATGGAAGGTTAATTGAAGACTCGGTATTGTCCCTAGGTGTGATTATGAGTGTGAATGGTTGTTTGTCTGTGTGCCCTGCAATTGGCTGGCAATCGGTTCGTTATGTGCCCCGCCTACTGCCCAACAACAGCTCGGATAGGTTCCAGCACGCCCGCA
>CAAKHF010013453.1:0-11488 GCA_901007745.1 Hippocampus kuda
CATATACCCCCCCCCCCCCCCAACAATTGCAAATGACTAAGGCCAGGTACGAGAATGGAGGGCATGATGAAGCTTACACATTTTTAAGTCCTCTCCTGTAGCTCCAAGACTACAAAACTAGTTTCGCTTGGACTGTTTTTACTGGAGAATGTAGCGATAACCGTCAACCTTAACAACCACACAGAACCAAGTTTGACTTAAAATGACTCATTGGAGCGCTGAACAGACCTGCCGGCTACATTGGGGTGCTTCTTTGCTTGGAGGCTGCGGAATACTACCTCCTGATTGGAATGAATTGAAAGAGGGGCAGTGAATTTTTCTCCCAGAGTATTCGGCCCTCGTGTTCTCCCTGAGCCCACGGCCCAATGGCATGCTCAGGTGATTTGTAAAACGGTTAAACTTGGTGACTCCCTTTTCTGTGTCTGGCCGGTTGAGTGTTTGGTGTCTCTGTCACGATCACTCTTTTTCCGATTTATGGTTTATACTTACGCACTCAGACCTCAGTGGCTTTTGTCCAAAGTATTTTGACGGACCCTTTCCCCCTTTTGTCTACGTCCTATCTCCGGACCAAAGTGATTCTCGTGAGGAACCCCGCAAATTCCTTCCCGGGGGAAGAGACAGTTTTGTCCCAGCATTTTCTGAGCTGCTTCCAAATGATTGGCGGCTCTCTGGTAATTGATGTTGATGCTGCGTTTGGGGCTGGAGCCGCTCAGCAGGCAATCTGTGGGGCTGGCGTCGGAGATGTCACGCAGGTGTTCGTCGTCATCGGTGTCGGCATCGATATATTTACTGATGGAAGAGTCATGGAAGGTGAAAACGGTCGGGGCCAGGGTGGTGCTTTCAGGGGACTTTGGCGGCGTCCTGTTGCTGGCGGTGGTGTAAACGGAAACTTCGGGACTCAGCAGAGAGTGGTCGGAAAGGATTGAGCTGTCGGAGAGCGGCGACGGTCCGGGCTCCTTCTCAGTGCGACATCCTCCTTTGGAGAAAAGGCTTTTTGAGGCATTTCCAGAGAATAAGAATCTCCTTGCATTTTCTGAGCATGAGGGTTTGGGAACGGTGATGGGGGTCAACATTGGCGCACGGGTGCTTTGCTGGCCTATTTTGGCCAACGAGTGCTGGGGAAGAGCTATCGCTGGATTATGTGAGGAGCGGTTGTTTTCGTTGTGGCAAAGGTCCGTTGCTGTACTCTGAGGGAAACGTGAATTCTCCTGGAAGTCCGTAGCACAACTGATGTAGCTGTCAATGCTGGACAAACTTTTCATGTCGCCGACACCGTCCGTGGTTCCCAACATTGGTGGACCATGATCCTGTATGGTTCCCAGCTCGATCTCGTCCCTTCGCTTTCCAACCCTGGAACCTTTAGCGTTGAGGTTTGGTTGTGACTGGGTCTTGGCCATTTGGTTGTACATCTCCTCCAGCTTCTGAACGTTTAACTTTTGAGGGCTGCTGTTTCGGCCATTGTTTTCAGATCCTAAATCCTGGACAATGAAAGAACGGTTGGAGCTCGTTTCCGAAACGGCTCTCTTGGGAGACCATTTCCAACGGCTCGGTGAGAGGTGGTTATCATGTGGCCTGTCATTCTTTTCCACGACCACATCCATTAGTTCTGCACTACGGGCAAATGCCTCCTTCAAGTTCATGGACACAATGCTACCGTTTCTCTTTGCCCTCTCCAAGGCCTCTCTCCGTTTAAGTGCCTTTTCCTGTCTTTTTTGCTCCTTGTAGAATTCTGAGAAATTGTTTACAATAATGGGAATCGGGAGAGCTATTACCAGTACTCCTGCTATGCAGCATAAACCCCCAACTATCTTTCCAAGCAGAGTTTTAGGGTAGATGTCGCCATAGCCTACAGTGGTCATTGTGATAGTCGCCCACCAGAAAGAAGCCGGAATGCTTTTAAACTTTGTGTCCTCCTCATCCTTTTCGGCAAAGAACACCAGACTGGAGAAAATCATGATACCCATGGCAAGGAAAAGAATGAGTAGGCCCAGCTCATTGTAGCTTCTCCGAAGGGTGAAGCCGAGAGACTGAAGTCCCGTGGAGTGGCGGGCAAGCTTGAGAATGCGCAGGATTCGCATGATCCGGAAAATCTGAACCACACGCCGCACGTTCTGAAATTGCAAGACGCTCTTGTTGGATTCCGTCAGGAAGATGGTGACGTAGTATGGCAGGATGGCCAGTAGGTCAATGACATTCAGAGGACCCTTGAAGAACTTCCACTTGTTGGGAGAGGAGAGGAAGCGGAGCAGGTATTCCATGGTGAACCAAGCAATGCAAACCGCTTCCACGTGGGCCAGCTGCGGGTTGTCGGTGGACTGCCCAAACTCATCTGTGCCCTGCAGCTCTGGTAGTGTGTTGAGAGACAATGCGATGGTGGACAGCACGATGAAGAGGATGGAGATGATAGCCAGGATCTGAAAAGCAAATTGAAATGGTTTAAGAAACTCAAATTGCTGTCGCTTTGCTTAGTGCAAGTACATTTCATTAGCAGTCGTACTTCCGACTACCAAGTGTGCCTTTGGCTGTGAATTAAAGGGTACCTCTGACTGCCCATTTCAAGGTATCGATGGGGGAAACGGAGCAATATTTTAAAGTTTGATAAATATTTGGCGTTCCCATCTTTGTGGCTCGTCTTACATTTTCCAAAACAGCGTGGTGGCAATACCACTGGTTAATTTTAATGCAAGGCGCCACAGCAGGAACGGACGTGACATCACAGCTCCACCAGTTGCTATTGATTCATACGCCAGATCATTTTTGTTGTCATATTGTACGTTGATAAAATTCCAAGGACAGTCAAGAAGAAATGGGCCAACAAGGATACATATTGGAGCCAGAAAGATCCTTAGATTCAGAATACGGACATGACAATGGCGAGATTGACTCATACTGTATTGGTCTGTTGAGTCGTCACACGGGATCACTGACCCCCACCGCCGCATACACAGACATACCCAACGTGGTCGCAGTCAATCCAGCGGCATGTTTTGACTGAATGGAGGTTGTTGGAGTGGCAGTCCAGATTGTCCTGTACCCAAAATTATGCAGCCTCCTTTCCGCAACCAATTCACATTCTTGATTAACAGGTTTTAGACATGCACATGTAGTACTTATTCTTGGGTTTTTTTCAGTTGTTATTGTCATGATTCGGTTTGGGACCAACAGGTGGCACTGTAGCGCTCCCCCTGCAGCTGCACACCTGTTGGTCATTGGGTAATTAGGGCTTTAAAAGGACTCCCAGCCTGACCACTCATTGTCGGGTCATTGTTTGCTATTGCTACTGTCATGTTCGTTTGTTTGCTGTTCCTTTGCTGCTGTTATGTTTGTTCTGGTAGTGTTTTGGTTATTAAGATTAAGATTTATTCCTTTATTTGTCCCACACTGGGGAAATTTACATTTATTATTCTTATTACAATATTTAATTTATTGATAGTTTTTGTTTAAATCCTGGTTTTTGTTTGTTACTTTGGACTTTGTTTTGGATTTAGTTTTCTTTGTTTTAAATACAACTCGTCAAGTACAACCTTCTCCTCCCTCCTGCCTGCTTTTTGCGGTCCACCACCACCTCGCTACGTGACAGTTATTGCGATATCTACAAACTGCACTCGTTAGCTGTCATGGCATCTTGGACAGATTGGTCTGGTGAGCTATTATATGCTTGCTTCAAGACAACCAGCGTCACCAAAATACATTGGAATGCAACTTTTTTCTTGATAAACCACTTTTTTTTTCCATCTGACAACCTGAGGTCCCGTATTCTGTCCTCTCCCATTTTATCACGACCCTGCCACTCATTGCGTCCGTTCCTTAAAGCGTGTAGCACTGCTTTCCCAATCCACGGTAGAGTATAGCTAAAATCCCACTCCTATATAATGTTCTTGTATACAGTGCAATAGCGGTTTTTGTTCTATTTTCTCTATCTCTCCATCAGTGCCCTCTCACACCTTGCTCTATCTGACCACATTTCCAATGAATGTTACAATATTTTAATAAAAATTCCAATATAGGGATAGAATTGAACTCTCCTGTTGGACAGAAAAACTGATCCGTCATGATAAGGCTTATAGCACCACCATACTGCATGACTAAGGTGGTCAGTAGGACAGGTTGAAAAGAAGAGAAAGACAATTAACACACTTAATTGCAACAGAAAAGTACACATTTAAATATAGTCTCTCTATAACTGGCTGTTTGCCTATGAGTCAGTGTTTTGGAACATTCTGTCGTAAGCCTTCTAATCCTAACAGTGCATAAACGATGCCTCACGAGCTTCTTTTCATCAGAATGTCGTTGCCATAAGACTAAAAATGCGCAGATAACTGGGCCCAAAGTCTCACTTTTTGAATTTATTTATTGATGAAATTAAAATATGACCCCAAACCAAATGTTGCTGTTTCTCTATTTCCATGTTGCCAACACATGGCGCTTGCATATTTCTCATTTATTACATTTGTCACTCATCTATATTATTTTTCAGCTGAAATAAAACAGCCACTTTCTGTAGGAATGCTAAATCATCACATCAAATCTTAATATCCTACACTATGTCCTCTTAGTTCACATCAAAAAACAAAAACAAATTGCAAGCACGTGAGGCAGGGCTTCCTTCTATATTGCATGGGGCGGGAGGGAAATGGCTGCGGTCGTGAAGAGTTTGATTGACAGCTCGGGCTTTGACGACAGCCTAATAATTTGTCCACTCCTATGAGCGAAAGAGGCCGCAGCCAAATGGCAAAAGAGGCGCCCTTATCTACAACCAATGAGGGCAGGGGGAAACTGTTGCCATAGCATCGTGGCAGACAAGAATAATGATCGGTTTATTTGCTCCTCTCCGTACTCCTCTTTTTTTCCTCCTCTTCCTCCTTCTCCTCCCTTGAAGGAAAATTGGTTCGGGTCCAAAATATCGAGGAGCAATTGAGGTACTTGGAGTGAAGCTGTGAATTGCACATTAGAATGAAATGAGCTCCAGTCGAAGATTTGCATTATGAAATAAATACATAGAGAAGTAACTTATGTTGGTGATGGGTGTCGAATTTCAAGCTACGGCACTGAAAATCAATTAATTTGAATATTGTGGAAAACCAAATTTTACATTCAAACAGTTAAACCCAAACATTTAAATCATGAAATATTTCATTCTGTGATTCTACATATTCATTCATTCATATTATTGTAGCTTAGCTCACAAAAAAAAAAAAATGAACATTAGGTATTATTATTATTGGGAGGAATTGCTCTGGTGAAATATTTTACTGATTTTAATGACACTGTATGTCATGGATTTAATTGTTTTAATTAGACTACGAACATTTTTTTGGATAATATTCTTATTGAGACACACAAATACAGGGAATGTAAACAGTTTACACATCCTTGTTCAAGTACCAGGTTACGTTTTACATATAAAATAAATAAGAACAACATTGAAAACGTTTTCCCCACCAACATTAGTAAAACCTATAACCTGAACAACTCAACTGAGTTTGTTTAAAAAATAATAATAATAACAATCAGTCCTTAGTCAAGGTTGAGCGACATACGACCAGTTCCAAATAGCAGTCAGTGTTTGCGCAAATCTTTCTGCCACAAAGCAAAAAAAAAAAAAGCCTACTAGAACAAGTGAAATTTATCTGGGGTTTATGAGAGACACTTTACACGGTGGCAAGTGTGTGCTGACTCCCACTGTGATTGGTTAATTCTGAACACAGAGACATCCCAGTTAAAACCACATTTCAGTTGTAGCAGTAGTACTAATCTCCATCTTGATATGTTTTTTTATTTAAAAAAAAAGAAAGTTGTTGAGGTTATAGGTCACATTAATGGTCCAAAAGGTTTTGAAAGAATTCATCTTGGTTTTTGGTTGTTTTTTTTTTTTTTTTTTTTAATCACTAAAACCTGGTCAGTTGAACAGGGTGTGTAGACTTCTTATAGCCACTGTACATATTTGAAACATCATGATATTGAATCACATTTTGGAGCTGAAACTAGCGGTGCTCCTGATTTAAAAAAAAAAAAAAATCATGGTCCTCGTATTTTGCAAAACACCAAGTGCTAATTTTTGGTTGTGAATAAACCGTCCACATGATTGACCGAATCGCTAAAGGTGCTGATCCCATTCACTCAGGTGGCGCATGCAGCACATTTGTAATGAGAACAGAATCACTCTCCTAACAAATCCAACATTTAAATCAGTGGGGGGGGGGGGGGGGGGGGGGGGAACTGTCACTATAGTCATTACGGAATTTTAAAAAATAAATGACTAAGGTAATGGGTTTAAGATGTTATAAAAAGGTCACTAATGAAGACACACCGGCGCCGCTTTGTAAGATTATGAAGTCAAGTTCCGCTCGGAAACCTTGCACATTTCCCACTGGCCCGTGTCTCTGTGGTGACTGCCCACTGCCTGCCTGTCGTTATCTCCGCCCTCGTTCCTTCCTTCCTGGCAGCTTTATTGTCATTGGCCGCTAATTTCATCAAAGCATTGCGCTATATATCATCCCACTAAAAAGACAAAATGCGTGCATGTCGAGGAAACAGGGCCGAGCGGAGCAGCGGACAAAATTGCAACCGCATCAACCAAATGATTATTTATAGTATCCCGGGTGGACTGACGTTAGAATAAAAGATGCTATTAGTGGCTGTGTATTAGTATTTCATGCACGCAAATGATATTTGACACTCAGATGTATTTTTGGTGGCCTTGGGGAAGAAAAAAAAATCTCAAGCGGATATTTATATCCAGATGAGACAGCGAGAGCAGACTGACAGGAAATCCCCCAGGAGACCTGATACATCACACCATCGAGTGTCTCATCTCATGTGGCTCAGAAGACACGAAAGTCCCCTTTTAAGTACAAAAAAAAAAAAAAGACACCGGCCTTCAATTAGGCTACTCCATGAGATGTTCCCCACTCAAAGGGGATTATTTTACTTACTTTAAGACCTTGTAAAGTGAATACAGAATACATGATACATGTTTGAAAATAATTGCTGTAAAATTCCACAAGACAACAATTGTATCTAGTACTCGTTTGTGGTGAGATAGCGTGAAACCGCTTTCATCATTTCGGTTTTCCTGATTGTTATTTTTTTTAGGGCGTGGCTAAAATGGCGCCCGATGATACTCTTCAGCATCTATCACGAGTCATTTCTTCTCCACTGCCGAAGAACTTGAGCACGTTTGTCGGGCTACACCTTGGACTGGTTGCCAGTCAATCGCACAAACAGAAACACAACCATTTACGCTCTCATTCACAACTCTGGATGCTTTACAGTCTTCAATTACCTGTTAGCATATGTATGCTAACTCCTAGTCCACTGTGCTCCCCCTTTCTGATC
Organism: Hippocampus kuda; assembly: GCA_901007745.1. Taxonomy (NCBI): domain Eukaryota; kingdom Metazoa; phylum Chordata; class Actinopteri; order Syngnathiformes; family Syngnathidae; genus Hippocampus; species Hippocampus kuda. The sequence continues at coordinate 7,339 of CAAKHF010013453.1, forward strand.
TAGCCTGAATGATTCAAAATCAATCATGTTTGGGTTTTTTTTTTTCTTCCCACAGACAATATAAAACAGTGATCCCAATGTGTTGTCGGTGTGATTTCCCTCATCTACCAGAGCTAACATTTGCATTCAGCCAGCAAACCAAACTCAGCTTTGAGATTCTTGGCGCATTACACTGAGAAATGTTCCGCTAATATTTGCTAACTTCCTCTGCTTTGCTATTTGCTGGCGGCTTTCATGACTTTATTGCAGGCTTTTTCTTCAAGGCTCTGTGACACAAACAGTGCCATTGTTTAAGGGGGTAGGGAATGGGGAGAGGGGACATTGCTCATTGCTTTCAAATATTCCTTCTCATTAGCAGTATAGGAATACAGAGGATGTTTTAATAATTCTGCCTTTAATTATCTTTAGTTTAGATAACAGCGCTAGAGAGTTATTCATTGAACAATGTTGATTATTTTGCTTGTAGTTTGCAGTGCAGTTCTTGCATTTTGCGTTATTAGCCGGTCTTATCTTGTGATCCCCGTTCTCAATATGATGCAATGCATGAGCAGATGGTAAAGATGGGGACTGCAATCACTGAATGACTCGTTACACATCCTGGGTCTCCATTTTATACCCACAATGCAATTGTAGCCGCCTGTGTTACATCTTATTGCCTCTCCACTGCCCTTTTTCATTATCATCACCCAATAAGACTATTCACCTCAAAATGTGTCTTATATTTACACAATAAGAAATGATAGTTAACCTGTTAGGGCAGCACTGTGACTGACGGGTTAGCACGTCCGCCTGCCAGTGCACAGGTGCAGGGTTTGCTTCCCGGCTTCAAGCATCCTGTATGGAATTTGCATGTTCTCCCCGTGCCTGCGTGGGATTTCTTCGGGTACTTCCGTTTCCTCCCGCATTCCAAAAACATGCATGGAAGGCTAGTGGAACACTTGAAATTGTCCCTCGGTGTGAGTGTGAGCGTGAATGGTTGTTCGTCTATGTGTGCCCTGTGATTGGCTGGCAACCAGTGAGAATAAGCGGATGGATGAATGGAGTTAACCTGTTATCGGACACTCTTGAAATACTTGAGTATGTACTTGGATATCAACAATTATTAGCCTTGATTGACAGATTGCAGATTAATTTTTAATAAGGTAACTTCTTCAAAATTTACAGGTTTACGGTGCAATACTTTGACATGCAATACTGTTTTCACGGTGCAATACTGTCTTTACTGTGTCCTTACTGTGCAATACTGCTCGATGTGCAATACTATTTTGTTGCTGGAACCACTACCTCAAGACCTCAAGTGCTAAGCTAACCAAAAAAAAAAAAACCCGACTCCATGCCGGCCAAGTCATGTTTCCAGTTGTCGGTTTGCATAGTAAACAAAACAATAAACATCATAACTAAAACGCCGTAAGTGCCGACTCACAGCACCACCTTGATCGACTCAATAGAATTTTTTTTTTGTTCTGCAGCAATGCAGGGTGGTTGGGGACCCCTACTCAACATTATTGAAAACATTTTCACCGGTCAGTTATTTTATTGTATTTTTTTTTTTAGCACATGTATTTGTTATGCGCAAGATAATTGAAAAAAAAAAGACACATAAGTACTGTGTAATTAATTAAACTACAATCCCGAAACAACTGTTCGACTTTTCTTCTTCCTTACGGTCAAATTAATCTCAGCGTGTGTTGCAGCTCTGACTTTACGCTGCGTCCAAAAAGAAGCTCTTTCTACTTTTCCTACCGAGTGTGTGAGCAACTGACAAATAACGCTGGCTCCATCCTTCGAGGCAGTCTCAGCGCTCTGACTTTTCCTGATTAGTAAGCATCAGGAGGAACACCGCGCACCATGCGGAATCTCCTGTTCCCGTGATTCCCACGGGAAGCCACCGATCCACTCGGAAAACACGCCGGAGCGACACGCCAAACATCATGAACCCAAACTGCTACGAGGCAGATTCCCCCCGTTCCCTCGCCATCTCTCTCCCTTCATCCCCTTTCGCGGCCGAGGCCAAAGAGATGCCACGCAAACCCTCCGGCAGCCCAGGTCGGGTTATAAATCGCCATGACAACCCTCTTGAAGCTCGACAGGAGGCGGCGACGCGGACCTGCCTGCAAGTCTGACGCCGTCTTGTCGACTCACCCTCCCCTGTTTCTCACTTCCCCCTGAATTGCGCCAACCTTACCCCATTTTTTCCAACCATCCGCATTTCAGTCTTTCCTCTCATTTCCCATCGATATTCCGCACGGCTCTGTGGCTGTGTTGCTTTTTAAATGTCACAGTTCACACCGCGCAAACTCCATAAATGTCCCCATCTGTTATTTTAAGTGCTGGCAGGCATCGTCGGCTGCAGATGTTTTCTCCGCACGCCGCGCCAGTCGTTCATGGCACCGGCGCCGGTGATAAACAGCAATAAAGTCGTAATGTGAGCATTGAATAATGGAATAATTCACACCCCTGATTCAGAATATACAGAAGGGCTCTGCCTCTCAGCCTGTGAAAGAGACGGCGTTTCCATAGAGACGGGAGGAGGAGACTTTTGAGCAACAGTAGACGGTTTATCTTGGTCTCGCACATCTCGTACTAGCTAAATGTGTACAATAGTATCAAACGTGTAGATTTAAAGCGGTGACAGACAAGGCACATCTCATGATAAGGCCCACCGCTACTTTGCTTCGGTTCTTTTAACGAGGGCTCCATCTTCCCGCAGAAGTCTGAGCATCAAAATATAAAGATCTACAAATCCAGAAGAAGTCCAAAATCTCTCCAACCGACCACTCGACTCTAGTTTCCAGTTCTTAAATAACTAAAAACATCAACATATACAAACAAAGAAGCAGGTAACAATCAGACACAAGGAAAGATCTTAATTTAGTATGTTGATGATTTTCGCAGAGGTACCAAACACCATGATGAGATGTTTAAGGCAAAAAAAAAAAAAAAATAGAAAAAAAATTCCCTTTATTTTTTGAGCAGTTTGTATTCCAACATTATTTTAAGAGGGTGCCGATATATTAAAAAAAAAAAAAAATTACAGCCTTAGCTAAGTTCCGCTCTTTTTTCCAAATCATTCATTTGCCGTTTTTTGCCATCCGACTCCTTTGGTGCATTTTGAGGTCAAGTGAATTTTGCAGCCGTCCTCCAAAAACTATTTTCAAGGGAAGGTGGGAGGGGGGCAACTTTGGCGAACCCATACAGTGCTTGCATCCGGAAAAGTGCCAAGCAACCTCGTTCAAGTAAATGCAGGAAGGAAATCTATGCCCGGATCATCCATCTACTGAATGAATACCACCTCATCTCCTCTCTCCTTCTCAATTATTCATGAATTTCAGATGAAGAAGAGAATCCAGACTCAGCATCTAAATTTAAAACCTGGCTGCTCCATGGTGGACATATAAATAGAAACACTATACTGTACTGTATCGGGGGGTCTGGCAAACCGCAGGAGCACGCTCTCCCTGGGAATTTCATATGTCGGACTTGATATTGGATTTAGAACAACTGGAAAAGGGATGGGAGACTGCTTTTTTTAGTTTTGAGAAAATGTAGTTGGGGTGGCTACCCAAATGGGCAGCGTGGGAATTCAGATTCCCGTGTAAAACTTTTGAAGCAGTTAAATGATTTTCTTGAAACATGGAAAGTCGCTGATAGTATTATGGTCACTTGCAGGGGTTCAATGTCAACCAGGGTTATAATTGTTTTGAAATTTTCATCATAGCCTGGCAGGTTTTTATTTCATTTAGAGTTCCTTTTTTTTAAATTTTTTATTTAGTTAGTTTTAATTTGTTTTGAGAGGTTTTTTTCAGTTTTTATTAATTTTACTGAATTTGAAAATGCCTCATTTTAGTTTAGTTTGTATTAGTTTTAGTATTAGTTTCTTATGTCTATTTATTAAGATTTGAAAAAAACATCTTTGTAAATATTTTGCTCTCAAAATTTCATAAAAATATTCTTTGCAAAGTATAAAAAAATAAACATTCACCCAAATTAAATACAAGCACTGTATAACAGTCGAGTCTTATTGCATTTCAAGTACAACTGGCGCAGTGCATGACACGGCTTCTAAAGTGTGATGCATCACAAAGCTAAAGTCTGAAATAAAGCTAAGTCTCGCTTTCCATCCCTTCCCCCCCCCCCCCCCCCCCCCCCC